>CAJNYU010001875.1:162855-332121 GCA_905331475.1 Rotaria socialis | reverse complement strand
TTTTAAAGTAGTTTCTATGATTAACATGTATCGCTAAGTATAATAGCTTGATATATAGTGCGAGTGGCGAATATATAGAAACGAAAGAAGAGAATGAAGATACTGATCATTCATGTGTAAGCCAATTTTTATTGGGAGAATAAGTACCAAGGACTTTCCAGTGCTTTTTCATGAATGTAAAAATGTATTTATTGTTAAAGACAACAAAATTGTAAATAAAACTTGTTATTTGGACCTGATTTACTAAATTTGTAGATAAAAATCACTTGTAAATCGTATTTTCAGCAGTAGGTGATAACAGTTTTTCGTTATACGATAACTTATATATTTCATCGAAAAACTAAAAGTTTCAATGGGTAAAAGAAATAATTCTTACAAAAAGAAAAGTAGAAAGTCAGTTATGAAACGAATTCGTTCAGACAATTTGAAGAGGAAGCGAGATTATATATCATCATCAAGCGCGAACGAAGAATCAATAATGTCAATGCAAAATGAATCCACATCAAGCAAACAGAATGTTAACGATAATTTGAATTTGAATTTAATTATTCACATGAATTCTTTGATATCATTACTAAAACAATTTATATGTTCTGGTTGCAATAAACGTTGGGATGGATCCACCACTATCAAAGAACGAAATGGGTTATACATACAGCTTGAATTCATGTGCTATAACTGTGGATTTCTCACTCGTTTATATTCATCGCCGAAAATGCGAAACGGTAGACGTCATGAGATCAATGTTCGATTGGGTATTGGAGGTACTTTATGTGGATTAGGCCGAAGTGGAATAATGAAATTACTAGGCTCTTTAAATTTACCACCACCAGTTTAGGAGCACAAGTACCGTGACGTGCAAGAATTTATTTTGAATTATGTAGAAACAGCTCAAGAGCAGTCAACGATTGATGCTGTTTATGATGCTATCTCTGAAGCTGGTGATGTAGAAGATTTAACAGTAAGTGGTGATGGAGCATGGCTAACTAGAGGGTTTTCTAGTCTTCATGGAATCGCAGCTATATGTTCAACAACATCGAAACCAAAAGTTATAGATACTAATTGGTGCTCCAAAAAGTGTTCTAAGTGTCAAGGTGCAGAAAGTCTGCGTCATGTTAATTCTGATTTATTTAGTACATTTCAGGAGAATCATGAATGCCAATTGAATTTTATAGGTATCTAACAATCAATTGTATATCATTTTATCATAAAAGCTTTTCTAATTTAGGAGCATCGGGTGCAATGGAAAAAGAGATGATTTATGAAATGTTTTGCGGATCCTTACCAAAATATGATATTAAATACATATCTTATATAGGAGATGGGGATGCTAAAGTACACAAATATTTAACAACTAATCCTCCATATCCTGGTGTCACAATTAGAAAACTCGAAGATACAAATCATTTTGCAAAAAGAATGTTGAGCCGCATCAAAAAGATCAAGCCAGAAAATAAGAATACAATTTTGTCCGATAGCAAAAAAATTAGTGGTAAAGGGCGGCTGACTGATGGTGATGCAATAAAATTTAAAATTTATTTTGCTAAAGCAATACGTGAATCTAAAACTGATTTAGATAAACTTTACGAAAAATCATGGGCTATATTCAATCATCATTACTCCACAGACATAGAACCGATGCATGATTGGTGCGATCCGCAATGGTGCAAGTATCTTCAAGCAAAATCAAACGGTCAACAATTTACTCATAATTCAAGATTAGCAATTCCAAGAGCATGCTTGGACTTGATAAAACCCGCTTTTCTCGAGTTGTGTTCTAAAACTAGTTTAGCACGTGTGGTAGGTGGTGGATCGCAAAATGCCAATGAGGCTTTTCACTCATTGTTGTGGACTATGGTTCCTAAGCACCGTTTCTGTTCTTCCACTATTCTTCGTACGGCATTAGGTTTATCAACAATAATTTATAACGATGGCTATAGTTCATTAGACAAACTATTTACAAGCGTCTTCTCCTCCATAGGATATTTTTCTTCTGAATGTTTTGGCCGACTTCATACAGCGAGAAAATCGCTTACTTCAAAAGTTAAAAAAAGACGTAAAAAAAGTGCAACAACAACAATAATGACAACAACTGCTACTGCTAATAACTCTTCAAGTGAAAGTGATGATGAATTTTCATTTATTCCAAATAATAATAATTTTGCGGATATTACTCAAGGCTTGATCGCATTGGAACTATCTGAAGATGATGCAGATATGGATTATGAACCGGGAGGGGATGATTAATTTTTTAAAACTTCTTATAATTTATCCAAATTTTTTGAAAAACTGGTCAATAAACTTTGCTAGGATCTTTTTTCTTACAGAGGAATTCACATATTTTCATCGGTTTCAGATAATTTTCAACTACTATTATTATATGGTATAAAATCACTCATATAAATTCAGATGATTTGGCTCCTATGATACCAAACAGTTTCGATTAATTTTACAGTGGACATAACATAAACATATGGAGCAAAAATATTTTTTCCATATGCCTTTGAATACGTCCATTCAACTCGTTCTGATCAATGATCGATAGGAAATCACTAAAAACTTCATTTCGCACCATGTTATTGTAGAAAAAGTTTTGAAATTCACTTCTCAAACTTGTTTTACGTTTTTCTCAAAATAGAGTTTTTTGCTTTAACACTTTTGTATTTCCCAAATTTCTCCGCCATTTTAAACGCTAGACACTTGCGGTTGGTGTTAAAATGACTCCAATGATCGGTTCTAGAAATTAACAAAGACAGAATCTACGATTTGTTTGTTTAATATCTCATCAGATTCAAATCTTTTACAAGGTATACCCTATTTTTTGCCATACAGTATGAGATAAGCTTGAGTAAAAAAATTGGAAATGAAAAACAAAAATCCGACCTTGTCAAGTTGTAGCGCAACGTTTTCGGTATAATTTAAAAGTGACCCGAGCTTTCTAACATTTGAAATGACTGAGAAATTTGGGAAACGCTGGCACCACCATTTTGGCCCATAATCGTGAGATAAACCATGATTGGCTCAATATTTCGAACTGAAATTTTTTTCGTAAGTTTACTAATAGTAGATACACCTTCCCTGAAAATTTCAGCTAGATCGGATAATCCGGAGCAAAAATAGAAATTAGGGTCGGGGGGGGGGCTTAATAAAATTAGAAAATCATCTGTTATCGGATATAGCAACTATGGATCGGGTGCTTTATTTTGAAACTGTACGAGTATTTGTTGTGGATTTGTTTTCTTTTATGACTTTTAAAATGTTGGAAAATGCTTCTTTTTGATCCATTCGTCATTGCTTTCTTTATCATCGTCAGCGTCATTGTCATTATCATCATCGTCATCATGTGTATGATTGATTTCATTTGATAGACAGATTTCATTGTCGATAAAATCAATTAGGAAGTAGTTTAATGCATCTTTAATCCATATTTGCTCCGTATTTAATATTAATTTAATGAGATCGTCTTTTTTTATATATTCATTTAGCAATAAGAATGGTTTACGTGAACGACTGATGTCGGATGATGATTTACATATTAAAATGAATAATTCATTGGACAGATTTTTGTTTTCGATTATAGTTTTTCCTTTGGATGATATAAACGATCTTATTTTAACACACTTCGTAGATGAACGAGATCATATATTTGAAATATATTTTCAAAATAAATTTGCTCTATGTGTTGGAAAAAAAAGTGACTCAGATGATTTACAAATGCAAACGGCACAATTTTATTCATCAATTCGTGGCCAATGGGAATCATTAGCAAGTGGTTCATCATCACATTCACAACCAACATCTCCTATTGCCACTACGTCAACACCAGTCACATCGGTTACTACCAAAGTAGCGAGTGATTTAAGACGAAAACGAAGTATCTATCGACGTCCACCATGTGGAATAGATAATGAAGATAAAGATCTACATGAATTGTATACATTTACTGGTGAAAAAATTGGCGAAGGTATGTCGGATTTAAAAGGTGAAAAACTATTTGAAAATTTTGTTTTTGCAAATTTTAGGTCAATTCGGACGAGTTGTTGGTGCTATTCGAACATCAACAAATCGTAAGGTTGCTATAAAATGTATTGAAAAAGCAAATTGTAGTGAAGAAGATATTCGACGAACAAATGAAGAAATCGATCATCTTTATAAATTCAATCATGTAAAAGAATTCATTTACTAGAAGAAGAGAAAAATATTTCTATGTAAACTTTTTCGGTTTTAGGTTAATATTCTTAAGCTTGAAGCTTATTTCGAACGTGGAGATGCTGTTTATATTATTACCGAACGTATGGAAACCGATATGTGTAAATATATAATGGAATCACAGAATAAATGGCTCGATGAAAATATGAGTAAAATGCTCATATATCAAGTAATTATTGCATTAAGATATTTACATTCAAATAATTGTGGTCATCTCGATGTTAAATGTGAAAATATTCTCATATCATTTCTTAAACCAATACCAGCCAATAGCAATACCGGTCGATCTAATCAAACAAAATATAAACATGATTTACCTTTAGCAAAATTAGCTGATTTTGGTTACTCGAGAATTATTGGTGAACATTCATTTCGTAAAACACGCGTAGGCACAGTATGTATTAGGTGGAATCAATGTGAATATTAAAATTAAAATTAATCTTCTTTGGTTGATTGTTTTGTTTTTAGAAAGTTTATTGTGCACCAGAGATATATCACAGCAAAGAAGGTTATAATCGATTAGTGGACATGTGGAGTGTTGGCATTGTTCTATATGCAGCTCTATCTGGTACATTGCCTTATGATGAAAAAGATGTTCATCGTGCTGAAGAAATAGTACGTAATAGGAAATTACTCTTTTCTCAACCACGATGGAAAGATATAACAGATGAAGCAATTGATCTTATTTCAAATAAACTATTAATCGTTCAGGCAAATACACGTATTAGATCAACAGTGAGAATTTTGTTTTTAATTAGTTAAGTTTTATTAATGAAATGATTTTTTTTCCCCACCTAGGAAGCTCTATTTCATGCATGGTTTACAGATTTTCATTTATATAAAAAATTACGTGAAATTGAAGCACGAATAGAATATGATCTATCATCTAAACAACATCCATTACCATCAACAGTAACTTGGCTGACGGAAGAACGTGAAGATGCTGCATGGATGGAATATAAATCTATGTATGATAAATCAAATGAATGATCCCAAACAAAACCGTATAAATTTCTTCTAGTTTTTTCTTTTCTTTTCTTTTCATACGTTATGAAAAAAAAGACAGTTATGTAGATGTTACATATATATATGTACATATGCTGTTGTGATGTGTAACTTTGTTCAAATATAATCAAGCTTATTAAGTATTGTATGTGTAATAAGAGTTAATCATTTTTTATTTTATCCTCTAATTATTGCTGTCAACTTGTTTGGAAATTTACAATTAATACAGTATTATTTGCAAATAATTTTCTTCATTTTCTTAATAGAAATTTCGATTCGTAATAGAATAAGTTATGTTTAGTGTAGTTTTCTTATACAATATGATTTGCGCTCTTCAATCGGATACATGATTTATATGTCACTCAAGATTATTATTCTAGTTATATATTCAACCAATCTCATGCATTAAGATTGGATGAGGACCAGTTACCTTTCATATTATATGGAGAAGAAAAAAAGTTACTAGAATGATTATATTAAATGCACTTGCTTTTATTATATATTTTTCTCTTTTATGTGGCGACACGACACTGAAAAATACATCTCACTAGTAGACAGTAAAATACAAGCTCAATCATGTGTATTTGTTGACTCGTGAAAAACATTCTCCTTGAGGGCGTGGTGTTCTTATCTTTCTTCACAGCCACATCACACCCAAGCTATTTTTTAAACTAACTTTTTCCTATCACTTATCCTCATCCCAACTCACATATACTCTTTCAATTATAGATTACGTTCAAATTAATTAGATAAGTCGATAAATTCATTGATAGTCACTTGTTAACAGTGATAATATATTGAATTAAAAGACAGAACATTTTTTCTTTCAGATATTTAATTGATTTAAAAGATGTTGAATTACAAAATTAAATTAAACAATTTTTTTAAAGGCATCCTGTCACCAGAATAGATACTACTGTATTAAGTTAGGCAATATTGATATAATTTAGATATGGATTGCTATATGTTTAGATATTACATTAAATGCATGCCTACAAAAAATTACCTATTTTGAATTCTTCTAGTACTACTAGTGCATTCAATGTACAAAGAGAAGGGCTACTAATAATATTAAAAAACATTTTCCATTTAACAGGATTAAATACAAGGTAACATATGCAGTCGTTTGTGTTTATTTTTGTTCTCAAGGTAATCCTCAAGGAGTCTGTTATCATTTCATGATGCTATTTACTTAGTCCTTTGTCAATTCCGTGTAGTCCGATCATCTTTCGATAATCTCTCTATTCTAGATATCGTGTGATTATTGTTTCGTATTTGATACTATTTGTTATGACATATCATGCTGCTGTAAATTCATATAATAATATCTTTAATAAATATTGCTATTGCTATATATCTCTCTTGTTCTTGTAATGACGAACTTCGATGTTTTAAAATTTTCAATAAATAATGCTAATAACTGTATTCTCTATTTCGAAGATCGTTCTACTAGTGATTTGAACGAAACAAAAATCTGTATTAATTTAAAGACTCTGTGTTTGTGTATAGAAAGTTTACGTTTGAATTTTAATTCTAATCTTTAATAGACGACGAACATCAATTGGTTTAGTTGAATGAAAGATAACATATATGTCAATAGAAAATAGACTACAGTGGAAGTTAATCAGTACAACTAGTAACTTATAAGGAAAAAGTTGCGATAATTATCTGACAGAAAGAAAAAAAGGAGAGTTTTAGGTTACAAAAATCATGTGCGTATTTGCCAAGAAAAAAAACTACCGAGAACATATGAATAATACGTGTGACGTATTTCTGTACTATGGCACGTCTCTAATGCGTGCTACAACAATCATAAATCAATTATCCTAGAATGCATAACTTCGATTATATCTATAATAAATCATGTTAAAATTCTATTGATGTGTGTAGTAAAAGAAAAAAGTAGGAAAAATAAAGTAAAATTGATATACAATTTGTGAAAAATACACGAAGTTAACATTCATCTTTAATGATTGCGTTATTACGTCTGAGACAGCAACCAATTTTTGTCGAAGAAAAAATAAAATTTTGATCAAAATAGAAACGTATCCCAATAGCTGCTGCATTTCTCATTGTATTGTTTAATAATTTAGTTCACAGGTAATAGTTTTTCACGTAGTTGGCCACGATAATTTTTATTTATTATGGTTTGAGCGTGATTAGGTCCAAACGAATGAAGAAGAATATCAACAGCTCGTTCAGCATGTTCATATGCTTGCTCATATTGCTTAGTATCTTCAAGTGCTACAGCCATATTGCTTATAGTGATTGCTAATGATGGATGACTACTAGAGAGATGCTTCTGTTCAATTTCCAATGCTTTTTGATAGTATGATAATGCCTTTGAATGATCACCCATCGCTCGATATGTTTCACCTATATTATTGTATGTACTAGCGGAATCTAGAGGATTACTACATGATAAAATCTTTTGTATTTCAATTGCTTTTGTATAGTATACAAGTGCTTGTTCATAATCCTCCATGCAATCATACATACTACCAATATTATTATGAATAGTAGCCAACGATGGATGATTGGACGGAAGAGATTTCTGCCATATTTTTAATGTTTTTCCATAGTATTCGAGTGCAGTTGGATATTCTTTCATAGATTGATATATCGTACCAAGATTATTGTAGGTGCATGCTAGTGATGGATGATCTGGTGGAAGACATTGTTCTTCGATTACGAGCGTCTTATCTAAGTATACAAGTGCAGTCGGATAGTTTTCCATAAACCGATATACTAAACCAATATTATTATATGTAGTTGCTCGAGAAAGTAGATTTGACTCGGAAAGTTTTTCTTGAATTTTAAGTGCTTCTTCAAAATATGACAGTGCAACAGTATATTTTCCCATTAATTGATATACATAACCAATATTACTGTAAGCAAATGCTAATGATGGATGATCAGCTGGAAGAGATTTTTCTTGAATTTCAACTGTTTTTGTATAATATAATAGTGCATTTGAATAGTCTCCCAAAAGACTGTATATTCCACCAAAATTATTATAACTAGCAGTAAAGAATGGATGATGAGGAGGAAGGGAAGATTTTTGAGTTTCATAGGCTTTTTCATAATATGAAAGAGCCTCAGAATAGTCTCCTTTAGATTCATAGATCATGCCAAGATTACAATAAACATTACTCAAGGATGTATCATTTGACGAAGAAGATTTCAATCTTATGTCAAGTGCTATTTCACAGTTTGAAAGTGCCAAGGTGTAATCTCCCAATGACCGATGTACCATTCCAATATTATTATAGACAGTAGCCAATGATGTATGATCAGATGAAAGATAATTTTTTAATATTTTCGATGCTTCTGTATACCATGAGAGTGCATCAGAATATTTCTCCATTGAATCAACCATTAAACCAATACTATTATAATCAGACGATAATAAATTCATCAATTTTTCATCATCAGTATCGTCCGTTATTTCCCTTATTTTCTGAAGAACTTTTATCGCTATATCATATTTACCCATTTTTTGTAAAATAGTAGCCAAAGAATGCCAATGAGTTACACAATAAATCTCACTACGTATATGATTTATTAAAAACTTCGACTGTTCATGCATGTCAGAAGTTAAGGCTAAATTAACGATCCATAGTCGATCTTCAATTTTGTTTATTTTAACAATTCTACATACGCTATGTGCAGAAATTAAAACCTCATTTTCTGCTTGGAAATAATAACTGTGATTATTTAAACAGGCGAACGGAATTGAACAGATCGATGGATCAATTTCTATTTCAAATAGAATGCCTATGGTTGTATGATCAAGTATAGCAGTTTTTGCAAAAGTCATGGCTACTTCTTGATCGGTACTTGTTGATAAAAACCAATTAAATGCAAAGACTTCACCTTCTCGTTTTCGAAACTTTTCAAACTCATCTGCTAACATTCCATGCCCTCGATAAAGAGTCACTTTAGTTGTTCGATCAGTTTCATAATAGATTCTTTTTATTTCTCGATGAAGATCTTGCATAAAAAATCCCATTTTAATTATCATATTAGCATCATGTGTTTGCACAGCACTACTCAATAGTCTATAGACAGCGGATTCCTTTGTATACCACCAAATCGGCGAATGATTATGATAATCATTTTCAAGTTCATCAATTGCTTTCACTGTTGCCTTATTATCAGCATAATATTGTCGACAATAATTAAATGATTCCTTTTTTGCTTGGTCGTCATATTCAATTTTTAAAATAATTTCAAGAAGTAATTTTGAATAGATATACGATGGATCAAGTTCATCGAAATCATTATTTACTATAGAAATTATACTGTTAGTTGGATGATTATTTTCAGGTGGATAATTCGCTTGTTCGATTGCAGCAATAATAGATTCAATATTAGTGAAAGTTCCTTTTTGATTCTGACATTCATTTTCCCAGAATTTTTCTTTCAATGGATCACTACAAAATATATAAACGGTATCAATTTGATTGATTTCTTCAATTAGATTCGTACCATGAATATATTGTTCATAGAAAGAATCAGCAATAATCATAAATGTGTTTTCATTTTTAATAGTCTTAAGATAATTAATACACTCACTAATATTATCAAATATTTCAATCGAACTAATTAAATATTGAATTTTTTGAAATGAATTTTTAATATTTTCATGAGTATAATTGTGATCTGAATTCAACCAAATAATAATATTATGTTTGATAATACTAGAAGAATTTATAATCGATTTATTGACTTTGATATTTGTTGCCATTGCAATAATAGTGGAAGAACCCTTTAATATTGTATATAATTAAATAAATCTTCTTTTTCATGAAATCGACGACATGTATTTGGAGTTTTTCTTAGAAAAATATGCCTATCGAAAGAATAAACTTGACTATTTTTTATTTACCAAGTAAATTTTCTAAGTTGGAAAATTCATTTTGCTTCTCACGGCAAGTATAATTTTCGTAAACATAGCGTTGGTAAAAACAAATTTGATTTCCTCTGCTTCTACCTACAACGTGACAAAACAAAAAAGAACGAAACATCACTGTCAAGAAGTATGGATTTTTTTTTCTTTTCGCATCAAGTCAGAAATAAAATAAATTGTTATTTATTCAACAATTCGAAACCAAATGTTTAATATGAGATTATACGAATACTCTGCAAGAGAGCATACATTGATTAAAAGAAAAACAAATTCTTTAGAATTACTTCAATAGTTTCTTAATCTACATAGTGACCTTGGCCGCCATGTAGAAACTTTTGTTGAACATCTATTGAATCTGGCGTCTAATATTAGAAAATCAAAATATCTGATACGAGCAACTTGTTTTTATTTGATGGATTGTTAAAGGACATAATTGAAATGGTTGACTGACCTACAAATATGGTAAAGATGTACCAGCTGTGGCCATGATAGTAGACTGTTAGTTAGATCGTAGTTAATGTCTATCATGTATTACTCATTTCTGCTACTGGTAGTTACCGATACCAACCAATGGAATAGTCAAAAAATACAAAATAAACAGAGGACGTCTAGACTCAGCGTGTACCACACGGAATAGTTTTGTTTCTAATACCTTCTGGTTTCGATATTTATCTCTTCAACATCTGTGCTTCGACATTTTTCTCTTTGACCTTTCTACGTCACACCGTAGTTTTCCTAATTGAACTAATAAGTTATAAACAGGTAATTGTTTCTGATAGATGGTTAAATACCGATCGAACACCATCGAAACGAAAAATGTCAAAAAAAAAACAGATACAAGTTGACATAAGGAGAATGAAAACCCTGTCAAACAAATTTGTATCCTTTGAGAGTGTGCATTACGACCATCTATTCATTAGGATGTGAGAATAGAGGTAGTTCTTCTCCTTACGCACATTTTGATGTGTCCTTTGACGCATAGAAATCTATTAGACCGCTTTTTTCCATAGATGAGTGAGTACTAAAGAGAAGTAAGAAGAAATAGAAACTGTCAACAATATCTTAGAATTGTGAAAATAGTATTATGATGTATCGATACAAGAAACAGGAACCGGATATAAAAGCAATACATTGTTTAAAAACACTACTGAAATTGATTGATGAATTCTAGGCTAGCATTTGTCTAATCTACGAGATAGACGTATGAATATAGAATTATTTATCAAAATAGTGTCATATCATAATTCAACACAAAAATCATGACTTACAAAGTTGCTCTTCAAAACGATTATACATAGATCCCTTTAGCTCATTTAGTAAGGAAGATTGAAGAATGTGTGTTATACATAAAAATCAAATAAATTATTTTTGATTGACTAATTTTAATTACATCTATATACTTGAATAATAAATGTTACATAGAAATAATCAAGTTAGCTGACATTTTTATGCTGCTTTTTTTTTAAATACATTAACTTCTAACGGTTCTCGTAAATCACTCTTACTAACCACAAATCTTCATCAATCTTTTACTAATTCCCTTTTTATTATTATCTTATATTTTTTCTGTCGTAATGCTTGTCGGCGATGGAAGATAGGAAAGCTATGCAAAGAGTATAAATCATCGATAATGTTTGTCATTTTCCAAGGGAGAATCGATTGACATTACCGAGTTATATATATATATAGTTAATGTATTAGACGTTAGATAAATCATAGAATAAATATAAATTAGTTTTTAGAATATGAATTGATTAGTTCATTTAAGCGTAGTCGAAGGTTCTATTTTCAAGGGTTTCGCAATTCGAAGTTAATTTGATTGTGCATATTAGCTATATATGATTCAATTTGTCGAATTCTTTTGCCAATTTAACTACCTTTTTTTCTCTGTAAATGAGACTCTACAAGAAAAAAACGATTTATTAGGAGTATTGAAGATTAGAAGAAACTTGCTTCTCTTCACATGCCGTGCCAGAAATAATCGATACGCGATTGTAGAGTGTATACCGCTAACGTCTTGTTTTAAGCCACAAAAGAAATAACTCCCAAGATAGATAGACCAAAAATAATCATTCGGCAACTAACAATAGTCGCTACATTTCATTTCAAATTTTAATCCCAAAAGTATTGTACCCATAGAATTCACTATGCAAATCTATTGTTGAACATCGATCATTTTGTCTTTTGATTCAATGTCTTTTTTTCTCTCGATGAAAATCAATGGATCGCTTCAATCAGTCGAATAAAACCGATTCGATGGTTTACTTGATCTGATGATGAATTGCGTAGAAACATAGAATAAGTTGAATTGTATTTAAGCATTCCATGGTTATGTAACAACTACCGACTGGCTTAAATATAATCGTTTTCAATTCGTTCTATTTTAAGAAAAGCTATAAAACATACATAAGACATCCTCAATACGTATGAGTAATATTACATTTTAAACCTTTATTTTTTTGTTGTATAAATACATATTAATATGATCATATTCGAACTACTGTTTCTATATGTCATTTTGTATCGCATTTCCTTAATATTAGCATATAAATCGAAACCATATATTCAATCAAATATTATTCATGGTCAATGAATAATCACAATAACTACATATGTATATAAATATTTAATCTATAGATTTCATTGTAATGCCAATCTATCATTATGAAAAAAAAGCGATCTCGACTGTTTGACAATAAAGCTATCGTATAGAAATTCCCAAACAAAAGAATAAACTAAATAATTCTACATTATCAATAATTTTTTCTTTTTTTTTTATAATCTCTCGACATCATTGTTCATTTATATATATATATATACTTTATAAAGGAAAAACAACAATCAAAGAAAAAAAGATCAAATCCCAAACGCTCACTTTTTCCGTGTCAAATACACCAAGGAAAAACAGGACAGATACAGATATATATATAAATAAACACTGAAACACTGAAAAACGTTCTGTACAAAAGATGCACACATACTAACAAGCAAAAGTTTGAAAAAGAAAAAGTCAAAAGGAATAAAATGTCTATCTTAAAGAAATAAAAAAAATCATCATATAGTCGGTAAACCTTGATTTTCCACATATATTATTTTTTCACAAACTGTTCGAATCATCGTTGATCTTGAACATGCATCAAGTCGAAAAAAATAAATCAGAAATAATAGAAATAATAGAAACAGTCCTAATAGAAGTGCTCGAAACCACATTCTTTTTAAACGATCCCAATATGAATTTGTTGCATCACTTTTGTGCATGTTATCACTACTCATAGATTTTGTTTTCAATGAATGTACACGATGAGTCAATGTTGATTCATTTTGACTTGAATCTGCTGATATGGAAGGAAATAACAATTTTTTGTTATTGTTTATATGTGCTTGATTAAATATTGTTGAAGATGATGTTGAAGGTGGAGAAGATATATGATCATACTCAATGCCACTATCCATATGTTGTTGAACTTTACTTTTCTGATAATTTGATCTTAATTGTTTCACCGGGGTTTTATTTAATTCATCGTCAGATGATTCATGGATTTGTTTTATAGTTTTTGTTACTTTCTGAGTCTTATTTGTGGATAGTGGAGCTTTTTGATAATATTCTGTTATGTTCTGAGTTTTATTTCTTGATTGAGGAGTTTGTTGATAAAATTCTGTTGTGCTTTGAGTTGTATTTCTTGATTTGGGAGTTTGTTGATAATATTCTGTTGTGTTTTGAGTTGTATTTCTTGATTTAGGAGTTTGTTGATAAAATTCTGTTGTGTTTTGAGTTGTATTTCTTGATTTAGGAGTTTGTTGATAATATTCTGTTGTATCTTGAGTCTTATTTATGAACTGAGGAGTTTGTTGATGATATTCTGTTACTTTTTGAATGTTATTTGTGGATTGTGGAATTTGTTGATGATACTCGGATATGTTCTGAGTTTTAGTTGTGGATTGCGGAGTTTGTTTATGATGCTCTGTGTTTATTGTTGTCATTGTATCATTTATTTGTTGGTAAAAAACAGGTTTAGCAACTTCAATAACTGTTTCAATATATAAAACTTTATAATCATCAGATATATAGGACGAAGTAGAACTTTGTTTTGATGAAGTATCATTGACATAATTTGCTAGAAAATAATCATAAAAATATTTTCGAAGATGACTGTCAGTTTTTTTCAATCGTTTATGACTACAGAATGGAAAGATGTGTATGATTAGAGGTTACTATCTAGAATTTATATGTGAATTGGTGCTGTTAGCATCCCTGTATTTTATTATGGCTACAATGAATGTGGTGCCATCTACTGGCAATTCAACGTCACACAATAGAAGGTATTAATAGAAACGTAAACGGGAGATTGATCGAGGAATACAGTATTTGGTTTGCAATTTTAAAACAAAACTTTCATTAATGTTCTACAAGAGCTTGATCTTCGCAATATTACAATCGCTAGTTTCCTCTTCTTAGTAGTCGCCTGTTTGACTTCAGAATGTTGTTGATGACAACAAGGTCCTTATAGACTACTTACGATTAATATCATTTGATGTTGTATATGTTTCTGATCGTTGAGATTTCTTTTTCTGTATATTATGAGTTGTATCATACGTATAGTATTGAGAAGTCGAAGAATTATTTATAACGGATGAATTGTTATTATTCAAATTAATGAAACCATCAAATGAAACATGTTTTGATTGAGTTTTTCTATTGAAATCATTCAACATTTTTTTATATAAATCTAATTTATATGCATAATGTGTTTTCAATTTTAAATATAATGTACTCGATGATACCATTGAACAATTGACATTATTCATTGTTTCTTCATATCTATCAAATAATCTTTGAATATCATGAGATTCAACCTAAATAAAAGCAAGAAGAAAAAAAAACAACATTACAAAATGATAAAGACACGGGTAAATGATTTATTACTGAATAATTATTATTATATTCACATGCTGTCAATTTTTGTTCAATCTGTGTTTCAATAGGTAGGAGACTTTCAACAATCGTTAATAGTGTACGTAATTGAGTTTGATATGTGTCCATTCTAAATTGAATAGAACAGACAGAATAAGCGTAGTAAAATAAAACAAACAAAGAAAAAGATCTTACTTATCAGTAAGTTGTTCAAGTGCTAGACGACAACTATGTAAATGTTCATCAATATTCGTTGTTGATAAATCGTTTAATTCTGACATTCGATATTCGTTAAGATGTTCTTCGGCAAGATGAATATCAGTGAGATAGGAAGCTAATTTCTATATGAAAAAAAGAAGTGATAATAAAATTATGTATCATTTCACTTAATTATGTCGAAGTTATTACTTGTCGAGAATCTTGTTCAGATTCAATTTCATAATTAATACGACGCATTAACTCAACTAGGGAATTTTCATCTAACCACGGATGATCACGATTATGAATGGAATCGATACGAGAAAGTTCTTCATCTAATCGCAGTTTCAATTTTGTAATCTCTTGTGATATATATAATAATTGACGTGCACGTATTCGATCATCATTAACTTGTTGTTGCATATCATGCCAACCAGATAAATAAGCTGCAAAAAAGCGGTAAACAATGAAAGGTTAGAATAAACTACGGGAGTTATGTGGCATCTGGTGCACATATGATATACTGCTATTATTTTTGTTACAAAATGTAACATTCTAATATCACATGAGCTTTTCAATTTCAAGAATAATTAATATTCTGTGTTAAAAACAGAAAACACGAGAGTAAGAATGCAAGAATAGATAGTAGTAGTAGTAGTAGATTTGATTGAAGGATTGACCATAACTAGTATTTCTATTGTCTCAATCTATGATAATAAAAATATTAATTGTTTCAAACGATGATCTAACCTTATTGATAGGCAAATTTAATATAGATAAAAGGTAAATCCCTAGACAAAGTCTAGTCAATCCTTTTTTTCTTCTAAGTAGTCATCAGTCACAGAATGACCCTTAGCAACTCATGAATAATCAATTGTCTTAGATCACCTATCGGATAGTATACTCACTACATCGATATATAGAGATTTATTCTTTGTAGCAAAAATACGATCTCGGATATCTAAATCTAGAGTTCGTGAGTTAGTAATAAGCAAAAAAATGAAATCAATTTTTTCTTAGATATTAATCATATAGGTCGTTAGCTATCAACTTTTCGAGAACAATAACAAAGAAGATGGGCATGATAATAGAACGCAAAAACAAAAATCTCTGTCCATAAAAAGAAACGATATGATCAAATGGTCATCGTGTGCAGAGTGTTTAGAGAAAAAGAAAAGTGCATTACATAAATTCCTTCACATGATAAAATAGATAAAGATAATATCTAAGTATATAACACAATAGATGAATAAGAGTACTGAACAAAAGAATGTATCAACTACAATCATTAAAGCACATCAATGTTTTAAACAATACATTAGACAGAAACATCGATGTTATCTCTCATCTATTTTTTGTACTTTAGAAACATTTCGAACTAAAATGATGTATTTTCTGAACAGTCATAAACATTCCGATATATATATATATATATTGATGAATTTATGATAATCATTCATCAAATGTTTGTATGTATATATGGATGGATGAATGCAAGCAATAAAAGATCAATCTCTACTGTATACATATAGATATATACGTATATAAAGTACAGGTAACTTTTTCGAAAGTGTGAACAATGAAATTCTCTCATACACATCGAATACAAATAATAAGAAGCAAAAGAAATAAAAAAAAAGGATTAAATAAATAAGAAGTCGACAAGAAAGATAGAATACGTTGTCACCTGTATTGATGATGAAGTGAGTATTAAGCTTCAAAGTATTCCTACTGATCAACAATTAAATCTGCTTAACATTTGGCTTTTCATTCTCAATATCTTAGGCTATTTGACCTTCTGCATTCTATGATGCAATATAACAAAAAGAAACTTACATTATTGTTGACACGTTATAACAACGTTGAAATTGACGTAGAAAAACGTGTGTAAACAAAGTAAGAGTACGGAGAGAAAAAGAAATAGTTTTGTTTCCCTTCCAACTCTGTGTCTTTCAATTTAGCTGTGTTAGAAATAATAGGGATGTGGCGCTGTTTTTTGCTATGTTTCTCTTTTCTGTTATTGAAGGACACGCTACTTACTACATCGAACAAGCAATACTACTAAAGAACGAGAGAGACAGAGAGAGAGAGACGAAAAAAGAAAAGGGAGCGGCGACAAGAACGCAAGAGCAACCATGTCGATCATAGATACACGTGCATGTTATGTACAATAAACTACCATATTACACAATGTCTTTATTGATTAGAAAAACAAGCATCTTCATTAAGATACATAAATCTTGACCAATTATCATCATTTTGAAGTGGGAAGATATGTACAGTAAATATTTGTCGTTTCAAGGCAAACGATAATAGTGGCGACATCGTGCCAATTTTATGGTCATCAGCTACTGAACATGTTAATATTTATATCGGATGCTTACTGCCTTTATTATATATATATATATATATAAAACTACTCTATTGTATTCAAGCACATACATATTCTTAATTTAATTGATCGAAGTGTACAACTATACTTTTTCTTTTTCTTTTTGCTTAATTGTCTCTTGTCAAGTGGGGACAGACTTGAACATTGTCTGTGTAATAGGAGCTGCTGCTGTTAGTAATTGTACTAGTAGTCTGTATAAAAGACGCATAAAGACAAGAAATTAAGAAACAATGAACGAAAGAGACGTTAAATAAACACACGCGTATGTATATTGAGCCATATACACGAGAAGAATAGAAAGGTGGCGTCTATCTAACGATAATGGGATAGAACGGATAATTTATGTCTTATAAATATGTGTGGGAAAGTATAATGAATGAAGCTTAAGACATCTTGGACAATTGTAAAAATAGAAACTCCATCCCACTTTTATATCAATTAGAAAGAATGTCTCTTATCTATCGTATTTCGGATATTCACATTGTATTAGAAATTTATTTGTTTTTCTATCTAAGATGAACTATTATTTGATGATTTCCGCCGGTGGTCGACATTAAAAGCCACAGAGAAAATAATTTCATCTTAGAAGAAATTCATGAAGGCGTAGTAAACTTTTAAAGATTTTGCTTTTACTTGATTACTATCGTAAATGTTTAATGATGACGATGGCGACTTTCTTACTTTGTAATTGTTCAATAGCTTTAGTACTGTTAAGACGTGAATTTTTCGATCGATGAAGATTTTTTAATATCTGTTGTAAACATTGAATATTTGTTTCACACGTTCTTAAAACTTCATCCTAAAAAATAAAAACAAAAACAAAATAACAAGACGTCATTAATAATAAATGCTTCATTTACATATTTTCGTAGATTACGATCATTAATTGGAAATGGTTGTTGACGTTTTTTCTTCTCTAAACTTTGTCTTGCCTTATACAATTGTCGTTCAGTTTCATTTATAACATAATTGAAATCATCTAAATCCGAATCTGAATCTAGTACTTGATTGTTTTCTAAGAGACCAGTGAAACCTCCTGTCAATGAAGATGATGAACCGCCGTTATTCTAAATGTAAAAAAAAGATCATCCTCATTGATTGTGTCACAGATATATACATATGTAAAAGCTCATCGTCGAGGGCGTGAATGATATAAATGCACATTCTAATTATCCATTGTCATTCACATACTTAGAGATCAAGTAAAAAGAAACAAGATAGTAATCGATTTTTAACATAACGTTCAAAAGCGTGTTGAAATAGAAAAATAAAGTGACTATCGCAAGACTTAATCATACATTATCGAAAGTAGAAATAGATCCGTAGGCACAGGAGAAAAGAAAAAACACCTCATTAACCTATCTGCGCAATACATTAAATAATAACGAGGCCGATCATAAAATATAAAAATAACACTAGTAAAGTTTAAAATTTTGTAAATTCAATGAGCCGTACGATTGACGGCAATGTGGCTAATTGACTTTTTTTTCTTTCCAATTTTAAGATCATAGAAATATACCTGATTATTTTCTTGCATTGTATCATCTGCTAGTTTTTTTAAAGACAAATAAGCAAGTTTAATAGTCCAATGATCAATGTTAACAACCCACATTAGCAAACATTTGGAAAAGACAACGAACCCACCAAGAAAAAAAAGACGGCTATGCAGAAAAAAATGATGGTCGAAGAAAAAAAAAGAGAAGAAAAAGGCAGCTGTCATATTTTTTTGCTATTCTATTCTTTTTTTCTCCGCATTTCTATAATTACCATAGTTTTGATGGCGGCACGAACGAGTATTAATGTTTTTTTGCATATATATTCATCGTTTGGAGTAAACAGAATGTGAAAAAGAAAAGAAACGAAGAAAAAAAGAATAGAACGTTCAATATGAGTATCGTGTCTGTCTTTTTTTCCCACAGATAAAATAAATCGTAAGACATTAATCTATATTTTGTGACGTGTATATCTATCTCAAGAAAGAAACATGCGGCTGACTTTTGTACAGGATGCAAATGATGAGTAGCGAACGAAACAAATAAAAAAACATAGTGAATGTTTGACCTATGATCATTCATTATTCTATCAAAATAAACAGACATGGATATGAATGTATTAAACATATTCATGTCCTTGAAATGATATCAGAAGAAATAGTAATTTTACGTTTCATTACCACTTGTCATCTGTAGGGAGTGAAAGAAACAGTCGACCGCTTCTTATTATTGTCATTTTCTTTGATCTGATAAAAACAACAATCAAATTTTAACTGTTCCCTGCATACGTATGTGATCTATAAGTAGCAATATCGTGTGTGGAGTCGGTCATATGCTATGATCGTCTTGAGTGTTCTAAATAGTATTGATAAGTGTCATATGATTTTCGTGTCTTGGCATTTGCTTTTCCTCATTATCTTTTTACTTCGAATTTTTCGATTATTCTGGGTATAATGCCAGCATACAGTCAAGTCTTTCTAATTTCTTTTCGATAAGAAAGAAATAGAATAATAAGATTTAATCTAATGTAAAAGATCATCCTTGAGAGGCGTTACGACCAATAAAATCATTTTCGATACTGCTGTTATAAAAAAAAAAGTAACGTAAAGTGAAATATATAAAAAGAACATAATGGACTCCATAAAGCACAATGATCTATTATTTCGAGAGTGGACAATTAACATTGTTTTCTTTTTTTTTATAATGTATTCATATGTATAAAATTTCTCTAGCAGGAAATAAAAGTTTGTTATTAGATGTTGTTCGAGTATGTCGTGAGCTTTTCTCAAGGACTGCTAAAAACTATGTTTACCTTCTAGAAAATAATCAGAGCGAATAAGAAAAGTTATTCACAACAGTTTTTATTGTTATTATAGTCGGCAACGATAGTACTCTCAATCTCTTCAGCAAATAATAAACACTAATCAATGGTGTGCGTGTGTAAGACTAAATAAACATTTAATTCTATGACATATACTCTTTATTTTTTGTAAATAATATATTGGTTCTTTTCTAGGACGATAACAATCTTAATTAATTAATTTGATTGACAGCGAGTCGCCATGAAAAAAACTGATTAGCTTGTCTTCGATCTGGTACGGCAAAAACAATCTAATTTCTTTTGTTTTAATGCCATGCTTGAATGCATATGCTGAGCTGTCTTCTAGCGTGTTCAAACATACGCATTTCTTTCGTATATATATATATATCGTGAGTCTATTACTCCCGACTAGTGTCTAATGGATTTCATGTAGTTTCATATTCTTGTGTAGAAGAATATTCAGAGTGAGTGAATTTCGAATTTCAAAATCTTCAGAAATTTAAACTATTTTTCAATTGGTTTTTGACATTTTCTTGATTTCTTTAGCTCACTGAATTTTGAAAAAAAAACGTTGAACCTCCGACGTTCGGATTTCAGCAATAATATCTTTATTTGAAACAATAATAAAAAGCGGTCTTACAGCTGATAGGATAATACTTATCTTTTTGTCTACTAGCTTGTTAGTGTTTCATCACGTTTAAATTAGTTAAGACAATATTATACGATTGAAAAAAATTACACTAACAGAAATATTTAAGACTTTCAAACATTCATTTGATGAACGAGTCAAAATCGGCTGTAGTGGTAACTGTATGTTATACCTATATACCGTATAAAAGTTTGTTTTATCTTTCTCTATCAAAATCAGAGAAAGAAAGGAATTGAAGTTGTAATAAATAATTGATATGAATATACTAAATTTTTACAAACTAAAATGTATGTAGTAGTATTCGCCCATCAATTTTGGAATATTGGGATAAAGACAAAGCAAAGGACATGTGCGAGATTTGTTATATTGATGAAAATAAACGATGGTCATGTGATATTTGAACGGTTTCATATACCTTTTGAGATAATCTTTTGATTTAGAAAAGGTCTAAATGCCAGTAGCTTTATTCTAACTAAAACATAATTGAGCATTGATTTATTTATATAACCATTACCGCTCAATAAATGCTATCATAAACATCTCTAGGGATTGAGTTGATAGATCACCCCAAAAAATATGTTTCATATCAAATATCTAATTCAATGGTTTATTTGTCTGCGGAATAGCAATTACTCTTTAATAATTGACTCACTTTTATAAGCTGAAATAATGAAGGGTATATATTTCGTATTGACTACCTATATGAATGAGTTCGTTTTTTTTTCTATACTATATGTAACTATTTATTTTTACTTGATGTGAAACGTTAAAAGGTTTCAAACTGAATAAAACAGCTAAACGAGCGAACGAAAAAAGAAAATGGAACTTATACGAATAGATGTGCTTCAAGGTTGATTTGATTGTTTCTATAAAAGTTAGATAAGTATAGGCTTGACATCAGTCTCGTTCACTTTTTTCTGTCTAATAATAACCTATGAGAAATCAATATTTATTTTACCCGTAAAATATATTTGAAGTTTTCATTATTAAAATAATTATCGTCGTCTGACGAAGAATAGTTTGGTTGATCCATTTCTAAAAATTGGTCTTCCCACTTAAGTGTCGTTTCTATGGAATCCATGTCTTGAGAATTAAAGTGATAAAATAGTGGATTCTAAATAATAAAAACAACATGATGAAAACCTTGTCTAAATTATGATTAAAGCATTTACTTGATATCCGTCCCAACAAGGTTCAGAACTTTCTATCTTCTCATTGATTATTGTATTAAGTGAATCGAAGCCTATAAAGAGAAAAAAAATCATATATGATCGGATTACTCAACGAAATGGTAAACACAGAAAACAAAAATTCTACTGACCATCTGAAGCTGCTGCCGACGGTAATGTCAATGTGTTGTTCTTCATTTGTGGCACTTCACCTATTGAGTAGAGAAAAAAAGAACAAATGAATTATGCAACCAACACTAGTTATATTCTCTAGGGTAATAAATGCTGAAATTCTCTTCGTATTGTTTACAACAGTTAATATCAAACTTATTTTGAGACAAAATAATCGTTAACATTTTTATGTTTTCTCACATTTCTCGTCAGAATGTTGAATTTGTTGATCTTCCGTTTCAGATGGTGTTGTTGTTGTTTCTAATTCCATGTCCGATGAATATCCTGTAGTTGTTGTTGTTGTATAGCGATTATAGAATTTCGATTCCGATTTTTGATAATGATGAACAGGTGATGTTGAATTAAAATCTGATGATAAAACGTCAACATCATTTTCTGATTGTTCAGGATCTGTATATTCTGCGCTTGCATCATATGAATTCGATGTTGGATTTAATGGCGATTTGTTTTGTTTTACAATTGAACTCGGCGATGATAATGCTGGTTGTTCAGATGTTGATTTCAATCGTTTATATTTTGTATATTTCTTACTGTACATAAGTAGAGATGTTTTTGTTTGCTGTTTTTTTGTTTCTTCAATACTAAAATCAATATCCGGATTTGAACATGTATCATATGCTGATGTTATTGAATGTCTCCACCATGTTGGTAAATGATGATTATGTTCAAATAATGGTAGTGAATGTGTAAAAGACACGAAAATATTTTTATCCGTCATATTTTGTCCAATAAAATAATCACTTTGACTTTTTTTTATATGGTATATGGATTGAAGATTTTTATCTGAATGATTATTTTCATCTTCAGTTTCATATCCAATATCTAATTTTGATGATGTTTTCTTATGCTTTTTTGTTATTGTTTGAACATCAATATCATTAATATTTGTTAATGAATAATAAAATGTTGATGGCAAATTTATTGGTAAAAGATTTAATGACATGCGACGTTTTGATGTTGCCATGTTTGTTTCGATATAAAATGGTTTTGATCGAGAATTACGGATTGGATTTTGTATTAACGGTGATCGTGAACGTTTACGATAGCTCAGTGAAGAATTTAAACTGTCTGTACTCGTGTTTGATGGTGTTAGAGGGATTTTTTCGTATTCACTTGAATTAAATGGAATAATATCTTCTTCTTCTTGTTCAGTTTCTTCGTCGTCGTTGTTGATTAAAACAAGTGAAGTTGTATTCTGAAAAAAACATTAACACGTAAATTGATTCACCGAATCAGTCAACCTGAATCAGCATCATTGGGTCGTTTTTCCTTTGCTTTGATCTTTTTAAGATTATTTTTGTTTAATTTCCGCGATAAATTTTCACAATAGCCTGACTCGAGGTCGCTGAAGTTTCTTTTTTCTTTTTTCTTACCTGTGCAATAATGTATCCTACTGATGCTCTTGTTACTACCGACTGTCTGTCTCTTTCTCTAAGGACATACAATTTTCTATTAAGCTAAGGCGCATATGAAAAGAGAAAAACGAGGAAACTTGAGATTATGAAGAGAAATGACGCCGATTATATAATCGGTATCTTTACTTCGATTGCTCTTTTCCTGTCCGTTTGACAGGCTGTATCAGCCTTCATGCATTTGCCATTATCATTACTCACACATTCATTCATTCATTCAACGTTTCGTTCATGTGCTCATCATCAACGAACTAGTGATAGCGTTGAAGCGCAAATCCGTTGACTAGTACGAGATTGTACTTATACATCAGAAATAAAAAGAGGATAAAATCTTGTAATGTGTGAATCTGAGAAAAGCGAACAGAAAAGAAAGAAAGACACCGAATAATCATAAATTACGCTAATAACAGAGAACACATTTGAGTAGAACTGGTTTCATGGTCAAAATGAATAATATCTTCTTTTTAGCTGTCAATTATTAGACCAATCTATCTATATCTAGTCTTCTTCTTGTGAATATAAATCATAGTCAGTGACCGTGGCACTCTATTTAGTATAGCACAATAGAAGAGAAGACGAGAATGATTCAAATTACTTTTCGCTATTCTCTCTCTCTCTCTCTCTTTCTGTGTCTGTGTATTTAACTCTCCTTCGCTGTATGTATCCAGTTCCTGTCCCTGTCTGCGTTGCATCTTTGACGCGACTTCAATTTTCTCTTTTTTTTCTTCTCGACCACACAAACTCTTTTGTTATTCTTCGATAGACAGATTCTAGCATACATACATACATAGCTATATATAGTTAATAGAAGATTAAAAACGGACGATGTCTTGTGATGATGACACGCGTATAAACGGATCAACACATATATACATACGTATATATATATATATATTTGCAAGAAAGAAAGTCGAGAAGGCCAGATGACTGATTTTATATCGATGTTCAAGCACGTTATTTTTGCTCTGTTTATCCAAGTAAACTAACGAAATTATTTTTATACAGAAGAAATCCCGAAGGATATAGCGAAATAAACGTAATTTAACCTTCTGTAGATGTAGGCACTATATCTCTACTACAGTATATGTCAACGTTAAACGAACTGATGGCAAGCATATGCTAAAAGACAAATAACAAGCTGACGCACACATAGCCTACATGCTGGATGAGTGAACACTTTCACTTTTCTTTTCAATATATTGGTCAATCATTTCTGTGGGGCAACAGATCGGTTTCTTTTGAAGAAAAACGGACAAGAAGCAGAAAAAACCAATATTCAATTTGCTGGATACTTACAAGTCATCTTTCAAGATAAAGACAAGAAACAGAAGGTTCATCATATATTATTAGTAACTTGTTCGATCGTGTTCTATAGTTTATAATTAATAATTTATACGAATAGGAGCAAATTGCCTTCAATTCACATTATTTCTTATTTTATTTGCAGTATGTCATCGAACAAACGTTCAAATGTATGTTTAATTTCATTCATATATATGAATACATAGATATATATATATATATATATATGTATACATGTGTTATACTTGTCCACCCTATTGATCGTTTTTTATTTGTTCAATAATAGATAGAAGCAGAAAATGAGTAAAAAAAAAACTTACGATCGCCTAGTAAAATTGAAGCAAACATGCAACTGTTGAAAAAAATCGACAATCATCGCAACTGAAAAACGCTTTGTCTCTCTTTTTTTTCTTGCTGTGCCTCCTGCTTGAGCAACCATCGGTCGAAACTGTTAGACAATGAATAAAAAAAAGAAGGAGACCGACCAACTTAAGGAAGGGAGAAGGAAAAAAATGAACGTTCGCTCTCTTGGCTCCTCAAGTACGGCGATACGCATACATGAACTGCACCTTGTCAATGAATAGAAAAAGAAAATTAAACATCAACATGAACACACATGTGTATTTATATATACGTACAGATCAATCTACTAATAATCTAAAGTCTTTTCGGCATCATCTATGGCTTGTTAATTATCAGAGGAGAAGCATTAATCAGAAAGAAGATAAGAACATTATAAAAGACGCTGATGGTAGTGAATCACACATAAGACTCATACGTAAGCGCACATACAGGCATGCTTCATTCGGACGACTATAATGACATGGAGTATACGCGTATAAAACACAAGTCTAACTAACAACAAATGTCAGTATTTCTTTCTGCTTTGTATACTATTCAATAGCTACGTATTGTAATCAGCAATACATAGAATATCAACATTTCTTTTTCAAGGTAGAATATATTGTACTCATGATGAATAAATACGCGTGAAGCCACGTCAATGAATAGAATACCAACGGAAAAAAAAACTTACTCGTAAACTCTTCAATCGTTCTTCAAGTTTGCATTGAATTTCGACTGAATTAATCCATGTTTGATGCCAGCGATTTTCTAGATCGCTTGCTAAATCATACGGAACTTGTTCAGCTTGTTGTTCATAATCATTTCTTAAACGTTCACAAATTTCAATAATTGATGACACACGACTATTTCTTGATTTAATTTCGTCTTGTAATATCTAGATAGGAAACAATGAAACAAACTCAGGTAAGAAAAAGTAAGACAAGAAATCAATTAATTTATTTTAACATTGACCTATATGACAAGAAGCTTTAACACCTATTAAAAATGTCTTACCGTATGCTGATGAAGCTTAAATTGAAAATCTTCTATTGAAATGTCATTAATTCGATACGATTCAAATATCCATAATTGTTCTTCTGTTCTACTAAGCCAATCTTCAAATAAAATTAATTCATTATGTAAATCTAAAGAATAGAAATCGTATTTCGTCTTAGTTTTTGTTTAAGAACTTAAGATAATAAACCTTGTAGAATTCGATCAAAGTTTTCATCTAAATAATCAATAAAACATGATTCAAGTTGATTCCATTGTCGATTAATTCGCATCATTTTATCTTGAATATTTGACTTTAAATCTGGAAATCTTTCATGTAGTCTATCAGAATATTGATGAAATAGACGTAAACGCATAAGACCTTGTTCATACAATTCTTCATAATATCTCTAAAAAATAAACCAACGAAATGAAGAAAAAAAAGAAAACAGAACCTTTTCGTATTTACTTGTCGAAGATAACGTGTTAAAGCATTCGATGGAACTTTTGTTATTGTTTCGTAAATTTTTTCACACCAACGAGATAATTCACCAAATTGTTTCTCAAATTCATTGTAAGATACATGATGAACAGATAGATCATTTAAGGATGTAAACGGTTCGGTCAGAGAACCCTAGAAGAATTTTTGTTTTTAATTTATCGACGACATATAAATTTCTATCTTACTTTACAACGGCAAATAAGTTCTTCCGACATTAGATAATTATAATCATCAACTAAAGTTCCATTCCAAAACTCTTGTCGTTTATGGTGATTTTCTTTTGTGTTGTTTCTGGAAGCAAAACAAAAAGAAAGACAGAAAGTGATTAGTTAAATAAGCCATACATCTGTGTAAGCAACACCAATAGATCATATCTATCCATATAATGACATCATCAAAACAAAACAAAAATCCTAATAACTCAATAGACATATGCTTTCATTAAAGTAATACTACTACTACTCTATTGTACAATATTCATACAATCAAAAGTAAAAAGAAAACGAAACGATCGATTGTGATCGATCGATTTATTTATATGTGCAGTTGTTATGAATTTCGAGTAAAGTTATACTAATGGTCACAAAAAGCCAACGAACCAGGATATTGAACAGATGTCTATCTGAATATAGGCTACTTAATGACAATACTTAACTGTTTAAAAGGAAACATACGAGAAACGTCGAGTCATTTATAGATATTTGATATGCTGATTACCTCAGTGTTAGGAGATTGCTCAAGTGAACGTAGAAAAAATTGTAGAGCTATTACGCGTATCGTCGCTTCTTATGCGACAATGACGAATGATACAATCTGTTCAAAACGAGCGTCTTTTCGTATGATATAAAAATCAAATAACATGTTATCGACGATTACATTCATTTTATCAGAATGATTTATCAGAGACTATTACATATATATTATTAAAAAAGGCCTTGATTAGTCTAAATATATGTTTGATATTCGGAAACAATAGTCTTTCAAATCATTTGTTACCCTAGTCGAACTTGTTTTGCAAGCGCATGCAATTCTTGACTTTCTTGATCAAGAAAGTCAACAACTATGGACACATCTTGAGGAAAGACATGAGACCTTTCGGTGGACTCAAGTCCTTAAACTTCTTGCTCATGCACTTGAATTTTTATCTAAGCGTTTCTGTTATTAAAGAGTTTTTTCAATTTTACCTTCAAAATAACTCAACTTGTAATAAAAATGTGTAGTTCCATCTATTTTGTAACTCATCCAAACATTCAAACGCTTGTCTTGAGCAAGAAAGTCATGCACTATGGACACATCTTGAGCTCAAGTCTTGGCAAGCGCATGAATAAAAAAGTTCGACTAGGGTATACATCAATGAAAAAAATAAATATATATTAAAAGTTTTCATAATTTTGATAAAAACATTATTAGATCGTTTACTTGAATAAAAAATCTTTATGAATATTATATTTTTATTGGCTTCAGTTCTAGACTAGAATAAAAAAAAAGAGACGATACAATGTACAGCTTTATTCGTATTTTGTTTATTTGTGGCCTTGCTGTCAACGAATGAATTTGTAATATATTCATATTTATTATCAAGCAATAGTTTTCTATTTTCTTTTAATGGTCATAAAAGCTACAAATACATGATATGAATCTTTCGAGAGTATAATATTCACCTTCTACTTGCTATCATATTGTCGCGATGCTGAAAAATATTTTATGGTTTTTAAAATGCTTGTTAATGGGAAATCAAGTGTATTTGCAGATTTCTATCGTGCTGAATCAATTAAAATCATTTCAATAAAACATAAAAACAATTTCTATATACAATATAGAAAGATATATAAACTAAAGATGTCGAGCGTTTCATTGTCGCTAGCTGTTTTGGTCAGTTTACTATAGTTTTCGATTAAAAAAAGTTCAAAAGAATATGTATTTCCTATTGAGAGTGAAAATGAAAATTTACCTTAACCTGTGGTAGAGAATGATATAAGTGAATAAAAGAATATCGAAAACTTTTTCTTAAAAAAATGCTTATTTGGTTAGTGAAGTGCACTTTACAATCAAGGGCTTCGTACAAAGGACGAACTGTGAAATCTCGAGTCAGTAATTTGTTTCTATTTAGTCTAAACATTGAAATTGTGTATTTTTGTAGATTCTTAAAATTAAAGCAAGGCTATATTGTACAATATGCCTACAAAAAGCATGCAGTTTTATTTGATTTATAATGGCTCGAAAAGAATACACAGATTTTCACATAATGACTATTATCTATAAACAAAATTTCCAATTAAATAGCTCTCGAAAAATCTTTTTGATGATTAAAATTTTAATGATTCGAGAAGAAAATATTCATTTGCACTAAGTTCTTCTTAAAATTTGCCGTTATATAAAGAAAATGTAACTTGAAAAATATTTCGAAATTCTATCTATCAAGACGATTAAAATAGACAAAATATAAATGAATGAATCATTTTTTAAATATTGTTCAATCGCTGTACTATTTTGTTAAATAATGAAATGTTTTTTTTTGTGTACTCTAAAAAAAAGAGTACACTAAAGAATCGGTCAGTGTGTCCGCCCGTCCGTCCGTTTATTCGGTCACTCTTCATAATTACATTCGATTGAGCTGAAATTTTGTGCACAGAATTGTCTCATCAATATCTAGGTCGAGTTCAAAGATGAGAAGGATCCGTCAAGAAATGGCTGAGTTATCGAAAAAATTATCATTTTTGATCAGACCATCCCTGAGGGGGAGTACAGGGATTTTTCAAAAAAACGTTTTTTCTCAGAATTATCCACAACATATACAAATCGACTCAGTTTTTAACGCTGATTCCGAATCTGATATTAGTTTTGAACTAGATTGTAGCTTTCTAACGAAACATCGCCTGAAAAACGTCTCAAAATACACAAAAACTGCATCCAGAAATCAAATTGCCTAGTTTCTCATGATAATTTTGGTGTTCAGACATTCTAGAATGACTCATATGTCCCATGCACTTTTTGCAGTACACATAACTCTCGGATGAAATCCGAAGTTTCCACATTTTTTTTCTAGTGGTAGCTGCATTCATTTAATAAAAAATGAAGGAAGTCTCTGTATTTTCTTTACGAATAGAAAGACTTCCACATTCAGAGTACAACTCTATTTGCACATATAGAGAGCGGTCATTCTTTAGCCGAAGTGATGCATAGTAAGCATTGGTATGCAATAAATCTTCTAGTAAAAGCTTCATCAGGTTCTCATTTGTATTGCTCCGTGTTTATTTTGATGATAGAATGTGCAAAACAAAACAAGTTTTATCATTGATACTCTTTCAAAAGGAACCATTGAAATTGGACGCCTTCTACAACTGCCGACAAAGTCCCACATTGACTCAAATTCATGCGATGTGATATTGATATAGTCTATATTTCAGAAAGGTCTCTTGGGTATGTACTAGAAAAGAAAAAGCTTCTGTGGCTGACCAACACGCACACATTTCATGTCTTCAAGTAAAGCAATGATTTAATTTTTAACAATTTAGATTTCACACTTTCAATCGATTTACTAAATCTCAAGAGAATATAAGCTGATAGATAAAAGAATAATGAGTTCGAGGTACAATTGGCGTAGCATATTTTTCGAAGTTAGAAAGAATCTGTCGAAAAAGATTAACTGATAAGAATATAAGAATCCGTTTCGAACGACTTGACGTCATTTGCTAGTTTTCATAAATAGGGCGCATTGAAATAAATCAAAGAGAATTTTCAATGACGTCTTTTCGTTTGTCTAGACCAGAACATACCTCTAAGTTGATCATCTCCACTTGATAAGAATCCATGATAATTCAAACGAAAATTCATTGTGATAACAATAATATCACCTTCAGCAGCTAATATACTTCCATCAAATAATGATCCACTACCTAGGAAGAGAAATTTCAAATTTAGACTTTAAAACTTAATCTTCAATTCACCCAATTGATTTGATCCTCCATGAGAAAATAACATAATAGCTTTTCGTTTCTCTCCATAACGTAAATCCGGTCGATAGATATTTAATGACAGGCAATCCTCATTAAAATCTTGAGTCATAAGAAATGAACCATAGGAAAGATTTCTTGTCATTGATAATGATTGCAAACACGATGGAGTAAATTTTGTTGCATTTTGTAATAAATAATTGAAAAGTTTTTTCACCGGCTTTCTCAAAGATTTAGGCATTTCACCATAATAAATACCGAGAAATTGATCTAAATATCGATTTTGATATTTGATTCTCTTGCCTCGATAAATACCCGTCGAAGATACAAGATAAGGTCCATGATATGACGGATTTCTTTGATTTACTTTATCGTAGGATGATAATTTGAATAAATGTTCATCGGATACTTTTATATTAGTGTAATTTGCTTGAGTTTGAGTTTGCTTACATGTTGAGAGAGTACATTTAGGTAGTGTTGAATCATGTGATAATTGATTAGCAATTCGTTTAAATGACGGATAAAGTATTACAGGCGATAAAGAATAGATTTCATTATTATACAATAGGAAAATAAAAAAGTAGAAAAGAAATCTAACATATACATCGTTCATTATGATAAATTTTCACTGATTATAAGATAAATAATTTAGAAAAGGAGGATCATCTCCGAGTAGCAAGAGGAGACCGTCGTTGGTGTCGATGAAAATGACAAGAACATTGTCGTATATGGATAGAGAATTAATTTTCTAATCCAGTTTTTGTTTTATCTTACAGATAATTGTTGTTCCAGTTACTGATTAAATAAACACTTCTAAGTGCATAGAATTTGTCAGTAGTATTGATTATTGCACAGACAAAACAAAAATAATAATAACTTTTTAGCTATCATTTCAGAGATTGTATTAGACAAGATAAAACGAGAGAAGAGAAAGAAAACAGTCTGTTATTTTAGTGAGATGAAACCGTAAGTTATCATTTTTGTATATGTTAAGATATAGAAATTTGATTCGCCAATACTGTATTAGCGGAAAAAAAGTAGTCAATTGAAAATAAACAGCAAGAACTACTTGCACGCAATTGGGAATTCGTCAGTTGAAAACATGATTCATTATCGTATATTCGAGTATTTGTAGTCATCATACTCTCCAATAGATGAAATATTAGAAAATAAAGCTAGGAGATAGCACATAATATGCACAGGCATCACATATTAATATATTTTATCATGCTAAAATAACACACAGCAGGGAGCAATAGAAAATTTGATATATTGACATGTTTTTCTGCGTTAAATCTGAATTTGTAAAATAAACATTCTGTTCTATACACATATCAATCCGTACTTCTAATGCACCTTATATGTGTATAGTATCTATCAATGATGATATCCATATTCAATGAGAAACTGTCATTTTGCTAAGAAAACATTGATATCTAACGGATACTGATAAATTGATAGTCGAACAAATTCGACAGCTAATTACACAAAGTTTACGTTTCTGTTATTTTATTAATACAACCGACTATTATTTTGTTGATAAGAATCATATTTATACAAAAATTTTCAATTCCAATCCTAAGATAACAATATCAGTATTGTGTGTTTATTTTTTTTTTTGTTCGAAATATCATGATAGAATAGGCGAGTACGTTTGTTTTGGTTTCTGTGTAGAATATAGTGATACTAACATTCAGAAAAAATTAACTATTTCAACAAAATAGAAAAGACGCATATGTGTCGACCATTTATAGTGACATTAAATTTTAAAAAAAAATGTTATTATTATTTAATTGTCATTGGATGCTGTGGATGATGCCGTTTCACACGACGTTGAACACTAAAGTGATTTAGGTATTTAATCGATAGGTGAGACACTCGAAATGACTTACTTCATGAAGAAACCTATATATCTGAGTGGTGTAATTATTTGAAAGCCATGTTGTATTATGTTGACCATCAGGAAATGAGACTAATTGTTTTTTCGTACTTGTACATTCCTACAGTAGTTAAAATAAAATAAGATATTGCAGTTTTCTTTTCTTTTCCGAAAGATCTCAATCATATGCACAACAAAAAGTCACAGTCACGTACCGAAAACCAATAGGGTATAGAGTCATTTCATATATTTTGTGATCGTAAATAAATATTTAGAAAGCAAAATATTACGATCGTAACCGACTCTACCGCATATAGTATTAGAATTGAGTGATTGACATAGGTGGTTATTTTGATTCTCGGGGAAAACGTATTACTGCATTAGTTTTGATCGTCGTTTACAATAACCTATAAGTTCTTGTTAGGAGTCACTTATGATGTCACAAAGGATGCCGACTTACGGCACTTTATACGACTAAATGTAAAAGTTCAAATTTACCTGGGTTAAATTAGCCCACGGCAATCTTTTTGACTAACGGAAACGACCTATTGTAACCTTATATTTCACTATAATCGATCGACGTGTTTTCTTTTGCGATCGAGAATTTGCCGTGCTTCGCTTTTGCAAAACTTACGATAAATAGTGACATAAAAACGTCGTAGTGTACCGTTGCGGTCCTCTATTTTTGGCCTGAAAAATCAGCGAAACACAAACACCGATTATTCTCTAGGATAAATAAGCACTGACGTAAGCAACTGTGTAAGATATTTTCTCACGGGGTGTAGCATAGCATAGCGGCCATAGTGTAAACGGTCAGATACTAGATTTCTACGCTTCTATAAACTATGCATGCTTTGATTAAGTACACTAGTAGTACTATGCCTATCGAATATTTATTTACAATCGTAAACTCTATCATTCGATAGTGAATAGTTTCATTTTTGGTAGCTGTATCAGTGACTATAATCATCGTTTTGTGCTTGCTAGTTAGGTATAAACAGAAAAAAGCGACTACCAGCTATTCTCATTCATTAGTCGTTCGAATAGATTTAGTATTTACCTCAAATAACTGGCGCATCATCGGCGGGGGAACTAATTCATCTTGTGCACCGGAAATAAAGAGTACTGGTACTTTTATATGGCGCATGATTTTAATTGATTGATACTATAATTTTCAAGAAATATAAACATAGAGAAAAATTTAAATGTTCCTTGCAAAAATCATACCAGATTTTTAAAGCACCAATGAGGTATGTAATCGATTACAAAAATTTGAAAAAGTCTTTTACCCATGTCAGGTATTGATGTAAAGGTGTTCTCAACAATCACACAATGCAATGGTAACATTCCATTTGATTCAGCAAGATGAGCCGCTATTGAACAAACTTTACATATTCATTTTTTCAGTAAAATTTTTACTTACCAAGATGCAATGCAACCGCGCCACCGAGCGAACGACCGAATATAAACACTTTTTCTTGATTAATATCAGTACGTGTACGTACATAATCATAAACAGCTAGTGCATCCATATTGAGACCTACTTCGGATGGTTTACCAGTAGATCTTCCATAGCCACGATAATCGAAAAGAAGAATGTTAATATTACATCCACGATAGAGTAAATGAACATTTTGTAGTCTAATTAAAAAGAAAAAGTAGTCAATTATAAAATTTCCTTTTTTGTTTCTGTTCAAATTAAGATCATCGCTTGTTTTATGATTTCGATTTTTCGGCAACAACAGATTTTCTTGGTTTTACATGTCAGATGTACATAAATATTCAATACTTTTGTAATTCAGCTGGATTTACTAGTTATTAGATATGTTTCAGATGTAATCCATTGTCTTACTTACTGAATATGTAAAACATTCTCTGTAGCTTCGATTCCGACTAGATTTATCTATCTTGATTTTTCGATATAAAATTAAGTTGTTTGCAAAAAAAACGATATTAAAACCTCTAACAACTTTTCAATGTCATTAAGTTTCCTTCATACCGATGACCAATATTTCCAGCATTTCCATGGAAAAACACTAATGTCGGACAATCATCTCCATTTTGCATTTGTTTGATTAAATATCCATGTAGTTTCTCATTATCAGCCGTGGGAATTGTTAATATTTCATAAGGCATATGAAAATAGTCTGGCGTTTGCACAATTAATCGTGATGTATCGGGTTCGCTTGGTTGATAAAGTAAAGCATCTTGTAAACCATAGAGTGAGACTAAAACAAAATAATTTATTCAATGTGATGCTTTCGTTTAGACGTCTTTGTTCGGAAGCGTAAAGAATAAACATAACGTTCTACATACGTATATTTTTCTTGAACATTCAAAGAAAAACTGCTATATTCACTGCATGATTTTTAGGAGAGTAAAACAAAGAAAGACACTATGTAAACATATATATCATTCTAATCTTTTGTGAAACACGATCTGAAAGGAGTGTTGAAGTATATAGGGTAGAAATTTGGACCCATCCCCCTCCTCACAGACCGGGACAGAGAAGTTAATTAATTAACTAGTTAATTTCTCTGTCACGGTGTGTGACCGCTTTTGAGGTCTCCCTGTCACGATCTGCGATGGTCTCTGAATTCTCTGTCACGGTCTGTGATGATTTCTAGACACTCCATACATCATAATACAGACCATAACAGAGAAGCTCCACAGACCATTAGTGACAGTGACAGACGAACTCCAGAAAAGAAGTCTCACCGTGTTTCACATTTTAATCCCGCAGGGATTGCGCTAACAGCTTTTCTGTTTGTTTCAATAAAAGAAAAGAAAATATATACGTATACTTACATAGTACTCCACACATAATAAATATAATTATAATAAGATTGCCAGATAATTGATAAAACAGTAAAAGTAAAAATAATGATAAGCCAAATGTGAATGATATTTCATAAATAATGGCTGATAAAATTAATTTAGTATTATTTTTTCCTAATACAGAATTTGATAAAAGATGATATTTTTTTCTTGGAAATATTTGACTTAAAGATCTGTAGACGGATGATATACATCGTGAAAACATGATTAACAATGAGTGAAGATGATGTTTTGTTACAAGACGTATCGACATAGATCGACGAAGAGAACATCAAAAGGATTTCTTAACTAAATAAACATCCATCTAGAATTCAAAACAAAAAATAAGACTAAATATTAACAAAGTCCTATTAATTAATTTCTTTGTATTCTCTCCGGAAATAATGACGAAAAAAATGTTAATATGGCTGTTAGTAGTAGACGACTTGTTGTGATTCGGTTTTCAACAACGGGTGCGGCTTGATGAGATCCAACTGATGGAGACTAAAACGATATAAAGAAATCAATTAGAAGCCCGTTGTTTAAAGTAGCAAAGAATTTCATAGGCTTTTAGGCATCTAGCAGTATCGCATGTCTCTATAAAATACCGTTACTCCCACGGATCGGACACTAAGAATTTTAAACAAAATCAAGCAAGGGAGAGAATTATGTTGCATTGCCAAAATCCCTTATGAGCTCAATCAATAGTTTTCAGTCTCGATTTCGAAAGATACTGAGCCAATTGCATTCGTACGTAATTCCTTGGTGTAGAAGAATTTAAGAATTTTGCCGATTAACCGAATTCCTGTGGTAAGCTAATCATATTGTATGTGCATTTCATTCAATGAAAATTTTGTTATGCCAAAAAATCCAAGATAAATAAAAATCGAACTGTATAAATATGACGTTATTTTAATCATCAAATTGATAAGCGCACTTCACGAATTTAAACTGATCAAGTTGTCTTTTTTCAAGATGAATATTAACATTTTCTTCCGCAAAAAAGTGCCAACATTATTGAACTAGTTATTATTTTTGTTGATGAAAACTATTAGCATAGGTTTTTCCGCACGGCAAACATATTTGTATATATAATCTAAGTGCATATAGCACCGAGTGGGAATAAGTATATATCATAAATGATAGTTTTACAAGAAATTCGGAATTGTGATGTTCATATAGAGATAATTATAAAACACCATGCAGGAGAAATATACTTCTAGATTAGAATTATATTTAGATATAGTGATGGATGTAGGAACACCCCATGTTTACAAACGTCAAAACGCTCTGACATTAATATAACCGTTGAGATAAAATCTCTCGAGGCTAGTAGAAAATGTTATTACATATTTTTATTTAGATATAATGATGGATGTAGGGAACACCCCATGTTTACGAACGTCAAAACGCTCTGACATTAATATAACCGTTGAGATAAAATCTTTCGAGGCTAGTAGAAAATGGTATTACATATTTTTATTTGAAAACATACTTGTTCTTGTTGTACATCTTCAGGATTTTGTCTTTCTTCATTTATTCTTCGTTCGATGATCGGTGGCACTCGTTGATGTCGTTGAATCGAGAAATAGCCACGACGACGTCTAATCATAACAAAAGAAAAATAGATGATAATAATAATATTAACCGTATTTGATAAGTTGTCTTTCAACTTACAAATATGCCAATAAAAGAATAAAAAGAACTAATAGAAAATTATCTAATGTGCCATAATAATAAATAATGGAGCTAAGCATAACAATTTCTATTACGATCTGTAGTGTTCTGAATGCATCGTATTGTAGATTAAATCCATTATTATTATTCACCATTGGTGGTGGTGGTGGTGGTGTTAATGGAACATTTGTTGTTGCTGTTTGGTTATCACGATTAGATCTATGGGATGTTACCGGTCTTTGACGAACTAAATAATTTTGACTAGATGAAATGCATGAAGTTTTTCAAGTCTCTTTTGTTGTTTTTTATTTTTAACTTACTGCAATTGGTGATGTGTATAACAGTACTGTAAATAATTATGTGTTTCACAATTCGGTATGTATAAGAATTCATTTGAATTGGCTATAAATCTAATGAGAAAAGCAAATTGCCAATCTGTCTACCGATAAAAAAGTTGAATTTACTGTTGTAGTTGTTGTTGATATTGATCTAATGCATTTACATATTGATCATAAACAGTGGAATGTAAAGAAACAGATGACGATTTTTTTGTTGATTTTTGAGAACTTATTGGCATCTTAAATGCGAAGGTTTTTTGCCTATAAAACGAGTGTACTGAACAGTTAACCTTACGAATTCTTCTTGATCAGAATGAAGAACAAGATGAATCATAGCTGATGATTCCGAGTTCGGCTAAAAGAAAATTTGTCAGAAATTTTAAAATATTCTATTTGTTTCCTGGATTGAAAGCTTAAAAATTTATGATCGATTTATTACTAGCTTGGAGAATATTTTGTTCCCATTGAATTGCACTTATTAATTAAAACAAACGTTTATTTGATTTATTTGAATATGACTACAAGCGAAGAAAAACAACGAATAATTTATAAGAATATAAAAATACGAACGCAACAACTGACTGAAATCAGTACAAAGTTTGTGAGAAAGAAAATCCAAAGCCGTAAATCATCGTAGACGCCATTTCATTACAATGTACATGTAATAAAGCAACGACGAATATTTATTTTCCTCGGATAGTACGTAGGCAATATTAATGAAACATTTTTAAATAGATCAAGGTAGGTATATTTTTCTAACATCTATTTTTATGAACTCGATATCGTCAGTTTTTTTCCGCTATTCATAAATATAATTCGGATCATTGAATGGAATAAGACGACAACAAAGAGATTATGTATGGTGGAATGACGTGTTTTCATTGATTAAATACCGTATGTATGTATCACGCAAGTGTGACAGGAGCAAAAATAGTTTCAATCAATATAATGACCTTGTTGACGAGAAGTCGAGTCGCGTCAACTCAGATTCGTATACATACGGATCCGAGACATAAAAAAAGGACTAGTTAATGATTCATATGGCATCGAAAAATAATCATATATTGCACACTGCGAACAGTAAAAAGAAATATTGTCATAATCTATAAACACTTATGCTTGCATCCAGTGAGAAAGGTAGGAAAATAATATTTTTTTTAATTTTGGTTTTATCCTATTTAAAAAACAAATTAATCTTTTGATCAGATCTATTTTAAATAAAGATGAAAATATTTTTTTTTGTTTTATTTAATAAGACAGAGTTTATCAAGTTCAGGTTTACAAGCTAACCATTTTCAAGTTGGATGAAGATCGTGTGTAGAATCTTTAAGGAGCATCTGAGCGAGCCGAAAATTTGTATTTTAACGACAACATAACTGTGTCTATCGCGTAACTGCTAAAATTTAAGGTTGATAACTTCGTATTCTAGATAGCCCCGAGAAAAATATTATAGAAGTCAATTGAAGTATACTGGATCGTTCTTTCTATCAGTCAATTTTTTCATCAAAATCAGAAGCTATAAAAATTCAAAATAATGAATGCCATATTAGCTGATCGCCTTTTATTATTTAATTAAATCAATGACAAAAATCAAATAGTTATGCGTGGTAGTCTGATGGTAACCTAATTAAATATGTGCATTCCCTGGTTGAAGTTAACAGTTATATAAAGTAAAAGTTTCATCGATCGACTTGAGGGTCACTTTAGACTTCGGATCAAACGTAACAATTCAATTCAAGACAAGATAAATTAAATTAATATTTATTATCCTGCCACATATTTTAAACTTCGATAAAATAATTATCTTACTTTATTAAAAATTTGATTAAGATTATTTTCATCAGCAAGTAATTTTCCCGAGTAAACTAAACGTTGATGTTCAGGACTCTACAAAATTAAAATAAGCATCAACATCAAGAAGGAAGTTATTATTTTTACTGGTTTAGCTGGATGATTTAATTCTATATGTTTTTTAAGGTCATAAACAGTTAATGACGATAATAGTTCCGTAGGAAAATCAACATAATTATTATTGGCTGTACGAATAACTAATTTTAATATTTCATAAGTTGTAGCCATTTTTTGAATTTATTTGTGTGGTTTTATTAGAAAATAAAAATTTCACTCTATTGTCAGGTGTTGAATTGTCGAGTGCAACCATTTTCATCCAATAGTATACAAGACCTGCAAGGAAAAGAGGTCGTGCATGTCGTTATCAATGAATCATCTGATTTGATAAATGCTTCTCTATTGTATTATTATTTTCGCATGCATTTATTTTCTCAAGTATTAATTGCTAATGATGCAATAAATCAAGTAAAAGCTGTTTTTTACCTAAAAAACCATATTCGTCTATTTCTTTTCTCTTCTTTTTTTCTCTATTTCTGAGAGGTAATAATTTTTCTTTTGGCAAATATCACTTAGGGACAAAAAAAGAGAACATCGTGACACTGAAAAAACTGAATAGCAAAATTTCTCTTACACGATTATATTCTTCTAATCAGTACTTGTAAAGTAAATGGTAGATTGTAGACAAACCTACTTTACTTGATTCTACGATTTTTTCGAGAATATTAATCAATTATTTTGTTTAGATGTCAGGATGACCTTAGATTTTTCAAATTTTTTATTTAGTTATTGCTATGATAACTAATCCAATGAATCGAATGCGTCAAATTGTAAGTAAGAAAAAGCGACGTTATCAACAAGATGGATTCGATCTTGACTTAACTTGTAAGTAAAAAGATTAATAAATATTCGACAAACGAAATTTAAGCTGTTTGTATTTTCTCTAAATTAGATATTCGTCCAAATGTTATTGCAATGGGATATCCAGCCGATAGTTATGAAGGTGTCTATAGGAACAATATTGTTGATGTCAGTCGGTAGGATAATTTTTGAATATTAAATTTCAATAATATTTTTTTTAACACTTTGATTTACTTAAGATTCTTATCATCAAAACATGGAGATAAATTTTATATTTATAATTTGTAAGTCAGAGTTTTATTTTTTTTTTCAACAAACATTTTCTTTCTAGATGTGTGGAGAGTGAACGACAATATGATTATTCACGTTTTAATAATCATGTTTGTTCAGAGTTCAGTTTTGAAGATCACAATCCACCTACAATAAAAATGATTTTGGGTTTTTGCCAACATGCTGAGACACAATTAACAGAAATGGCTGATAGAACACTTGTTATACATTGTAAAGCTGGCAAAGTAACTTGAATGAAAATGTTAATTAAACGATAGGTTTTACTGATTATGAAAAATTCAGTCCTATAATAAAAAAATATATATATATATATATATAGGTCAATAAATGAGTATGAATAGTTCTTTTTCTATTTGCGAAAAAGACATTTATGTAAAGATTAAATGATACTATACACTTTGATTCTTATTTTACGACTAAGTTTAAGATAAGAAATAGAATTTAACAAACCACTGCTATGAAAAGACCTGTATGAAGAAATATACATTTTTTGCTATATATATATATATATATATATATTTGTTGATAAAACATTTGACATCGTATATTGCGTGACTATAAAAATAGTTCGGTTGTTAAAAAACGTTCATTGAACGTGAGAAAAGCTAATATTTGCTGTGGGCATGAAATTTAAAAATCTTTTCTCTGAATTTAGGGCCGAACGGGCGTTATGTCTTGCTGTTTTCTATTGTACTATTACCGACAAGAACATAATCATCCATTGCAAACATTAAAATTTTATGCCCAACAACGAACGTCGAATGAAAAAGTAAAGATGATTTTGATTTCGTTCGAAAACTAAATATCATATTCATTTAAGGGCGTTACCATACCTAGTCAACGTCGTTATGTCGAATATTTCGGTCATTTATTAAATAATCGAGTAATATACATACCTAAACAAATACTCTTTACCGGTTTATTAATAACGTACGAACAGAATCAAATCCTTACCTCAAGTTTGTATTTTAGAAAAGAAAAATTTTACTTTGAACTTGGTGCAAAAAAAGTTTATTTTGCTCTTTTAAGGTCTTTCTTATACAGTAAAATCAGCTGATCATCGTATTCAGTATCAATCATTTGAAATTCCTCTCGAACGTGATTCAACCATACGACGAGATCTACCACCAAATTATTCAGTATTACATGCAACACATAAACATTTTATTCCACTGCCAAATCAACAATGTCGTATACCACTTGAAGAAGATGTTTTAATTGAAATATTTGTAACGAAAACCAAACGAGGAAAATCAGTAAAGGTCTATTGTTTTGATTAATATAGAAAAAAAGCACATTATTTATTTACTTTAGGAGAAATTATGTCATTTTTGGTTTAATACTTTTTTCCTTGTTGAACCAAAAATGCAAGCAATACTAAGTGATGTCAATGAAAGACAAGCCGAAAGTAAATTAGGTACACTTAGTTCATGTTTGATATCCGAATGTGGACATAAACATTTATATACAATGACAAAAACAGATATTGATGGTTTACATAAAGACAAACCTCATCGTTTATCACCATCATCATTTACAGTAAGTTCAATATTAGACTTTTCTTAATTGTCATTCGAAGAAAATAAATTATGACCTACTTATAATGCAGAATAATTTGTATAGAAATTCTTTTGTGGTGCAAATTGAGAACTTAACAGTATCATTCAATTATAGATTAGAACTACTCGTTCTATTAGACATTCCGATAGATGTATATGTCAGAAAGAATCCGACCTTTTCGACATATTATAATGTATAGCTTCATTAACTATAATTATATTTTCCAATGTTTTAATAAAGCAAAAGAAACTATTTTCTCCTTAGATTGCCTGTGCCGCTTTCAAGGTTGTCATTTGTTTCGACGAGTGGCGGGGGAGAGCTAAAAATTTGACAGAAAGTGAATTGTTTTTTGAAAATTCTAACTCATCGAGAAAGTTGTTTTTGAAGAAAACAAAATATCATACTCTTCAAAAAAAAAGAAGACAATTTCCAATATAAAAATAATAGAAGTATTTTTGAATTATTTAACCCTAATCCGACCACCTCTATAAACGCGTATATTGTACTATTCTAAGTTAGATGAGGTTCATACTTAATTGTGAGCGTTTAACTTTTCAATTCGTGTTATACTAAAACAGAGTCTCATATACCACCAATCTATAGAATTTTTGTCCCTTTGAGACGTACTCGTAAAAAGAACAAGACGCACTTTCAGAATTCTTATTTTGAGCTGGGGTCCATACGGACCCAGGTGGGCGGATTAGGGTTAAATTTCGAAACAAAAATATTTACAATTGTTTTAACTTTTAAACAAAAAACTTCACAAACAAATATTAGGGTAAATAGACTTTTGATCCCCAAAAAAATGACTATTGATCACCAAAATGTGTTAGTTGCGAAATGAGCACCAAAAATAGATACGAATGATCCCCAATCTATTTTATTGTGAAATGATCACAAAAAGATATATATTTGATCACCAATTTGCTTTTTGTGGAATGAATGGTAGAGTTGTGGTAGATAACGTGTTGATCTCAAAAGACAACAGATTGATAAGACATAGTTAAACAATAATCATAATTGGATCAAAATGATCTCATTAACTGAGAATAGTTACACAAAATGTTCTATCATAACAATGCAGAAAACTAAAAATGTCAAGTAAACAGTGGACGCTGCTATACACAGCTCAATCATATGAAGAAGCAAAAGATTTAGCAAAATCACGTTTTAATGTTTGTCAAAATCGACGATCAGATTTAAACGATCAAACAAAATATTCATTTAAATGCAGTGAATACAGGAAATATTCTTTATGTTATTTTCAAATAAAAATTATCGTGCCAGATAACAATATGAATTCAATAACAATTATGTCCAAAAATGAACATGAACATGAACAAAATGAACGAAATGCAACAACAAGATTACCATCGCCAATACGTGAATCCATATCTACCTATGTCAAATGTGGATTATCACAATCTCAAATTAAAGCATCATTGATAATAAATTCGGCGATCGAATATATATTTTTTGTGATCATTTCACAATAAAATAGATTGGGGATCATTTGTACATTTTTTTGGTGATCAATAGTCATTTTTTTGGGGATCAAAAATATTGCTACCCTAAATATTATACAGTTACTTTATCTATCTACATAAAAAGCTGTATAAGCTACTGTGTTGTCGTTTTTTAGATCTTAGTTCTCCTCCCCTCGTGTAAAAGTATGCAGTTATAACGTGCTAGAATATATATTATTAACAATAATTTATAGCACAACGAGCTCAATTTTCAGCTCCACACTCAGCAACGAGTACATATGCGTGCAGTATGATATATTATACAATCGACAAAAAATAAGAAACATTGTCATTGATCGTTGCCGCTTTATATTGTAATCAAATTGTCATAAAAAGAGAAAGCCGTCAAAGATAACCAAAATTAGTGTTACAAAATGACACTTCTTTGATCGATATAATGTACATACAATTTGGTCACCTCGATTCGGCCCTAATCGGTCCTTTCTCATATCGATCCCATTCAAGCATGACTCACTTTGGCCCCAATCTCATTTCGGTCCCTCTCCTTTGCACGTGATGCTTTCACTAGAAAAGACAAAAACGTCAAGTTCACTTAAAGAGGAAAATGTCTAGTGTGTATGTTAAAAATTGTTATTTTTTCAACGAAATACATATAATAATTTGATTAAATCGAATAAGACTACAGTTAGTCTTGTTCATTGTATACATGATGACTATTCAAATATATCAAATAAAATTATATATCACTATTAATTTATTAAGTTGGGACCTAAGTGAGACATCATTATTTATATCCTGATTGTTATAGGACCCAAATAGGACATATGCGAATGGAACCATTGGGACCGAATAGAGAGTAATCCCATACAATACAAAATGTATTTATAGTTGATTATGAAGATAATCAAAGTATTTTTTAAGATATACGTTATTTAAAGATAATATATATATATAAGATCCTTTAAAGTTCATATTTCAACAAAACCTTTTTTAGCAGAAAGGATTCCAATTTAGGGAGGGAATAACCGTCCTCCATATCGGCAAGCCTGGTCGCTTTTCACTTTATTGATTGCGAGAAATTCATGACATATGTAGAATTTCAAGTTCTTTCATTCATATTTTATTGTCAGAAAGATTGAATTTGATAAATTTTTACTAGATTCAATTATAGAAGCATATCAACAGTTGGATTTGTTATTTCGAATAGAATGCTCAAGAAGAAGAAAAATCTTTTCTTGAAAAACAAAAAGCAATAGCCTCTAGGAAGATAAGCGTAGAGAAAAAAATTCGTTTTCTTCCTATGATGAGAATAAAACAAACAAAAAAGCAATCGGTTTATAGAAAGTCTAATCAATTTTTTATTTTATCTTCCATTCCAACATAGGTATCTGTTCTATTCGATTATATTCCAACACCATCTTTAATAATACAAACAACAGATCAATCATGTAGATTACCGGACAAAAGATTACCAGTAAATTTAAAATTAATCGAACCAAGTAATGATTCAACACTTATAATTGGTTCGCCGGATAAATTAATTAATAGCGATCAACTACAACAAAATAATGAAACAAATGATAAACTAAATAGCGCTAAAGCTAATTCTAATTTTGACAACAATAATAGAAGTCGTCGAACAGATAGATCAATATCATCAAATCGACGTGCATTTGCATTATATCCAAATTGTTTGTCCGATTGGGATAGTACAGATTCGGAATCAGGTACAAATGAATTAAATCCTAATGATGAACTTGAAACATGTCAGACTCGTTGTTAATATAAATATTATTTGTTTTTTCTTGTTATTATAACAGCAATGCGCGTAGGAAAAAAAAGTAGAAAGAAAAAAATCTCATTTTATGAGTCTGCTTATAGTTTTGTGCTTTTTCTTCTTGTTTTGTTGAAGAAAAAGAAAAAATAATATACATATATATATATATATATAAATATGTAAACCTAACAGTTTACCGTTTGTTTCATAATATGTATCGTAGTATTTGTATTTGGTGTAGATTGATTTTTTCATTCAATTGTTATTCGGTGTATGTGCATATATATTTTTTTCGGGCTATTTTTAAAATATCTTCATTTTTATTGTTTTTTTGGCTTCTTTTATATACTCTCCCTTGTCTGTTAGATCGACTTTTTTATAAAAAAAACACAGGTAACTAAGTTTCAACTATTGGCTATTCTATTTGAAGACGAGAGAACAAGAAGAAAAAAAAATATATACTTTTTGTATGTCGTTTTTAAGAAAACATTCAATGCTTTTTTTTGTTTTTTTAATTCATTCGAAGAAAAAAAATCTAATTAGCATCACGTCATATGACCAATAGTTGCGGAAGGAGAGTCTTGCACTGATCTACCGTTTCTTCTGCTTTTTTGTTCCTATCAGTATTTTATTAACGATAAAAAGAAGAGTACTTGACGAGCGGCGATTATCCTTAGCTGTCCAACGTCTTGTCACCTGTGTCTGTCATCGGAGTCTAATTTTTCTTCTTTTCTTTTTAAGTATGTATGTAGAGATAAACTTGATTTTTTTTCCACACCGTGCTACCGTTTGTGCACTGGTACACACATATGCTAGCATTCTTTTCACTACCATTTAATAGTTTGTGCTGTTATTGCTTCTTTTTTTACTCGATTGAGTGTTTGCGACAAGTAAAAAGCATACATCCAACGTTATGTGTGCGTGTGTATGCGCTTTGCGTCAACCATCTCTCGTTTGCTGGAGTGAAAAGGAAGGAAAAGGAAATTGGTCTTTCATTTTCTCTTCATCCACCATTCTTTTTTTCGCTTACAGTAGATCATTATTAATATCATACACGTCGTATACAATAGAAAAGCATACAAAGACCTTTTTCTCGCCAAAAAACAAACGAGTCCAACCATTAACCCAATCAGTAGCGTATTTAAAATATTCTGTTCGTAAACTAAGGTAAACGTCACATACATTGTAATGCACTCCTAAACGGCGAAGAACAACAAGGGAAAAAAGCACGAGAAGGAGTGAAATAGAAAAGAAAAAATATACATGTAAATATATGTAATCGCCTAAGACTAATATTCTAAATAAATATATATATATATATATATATTTTTGTTGTGCTTTGAGCATTCACACTCATAGTTTTGTTTTGTAGCAGATGGTTATTTGAAATTTTTATTTTCGCACATTTTTACTTAGGGTTGATTCGAGGTTTTCCTTGTTCTTTTTTTCTAATCATCGAGATCACTGCTATTCCTCGTGAGAATAACGTGATGCCGTTTTTTGTCATTAACGACATACATTAAGAAAAGGTTCTCTTTTCAGATTTCTTTTTTTTCTTATTCTTTTTCCTCGTCTTTTTTTTCCATTATGCTATAACTGCACATTCATCTCCTCTTCTGTCATCATTTATCTACCATATAAAATTATAATCAAAGACAAATTCGAACAATGGTACAAAAATATCAATCGCCTGTACGTGTCTATCGTTATCCATTTGAACTTGTGATGGCTGCGTATGAAAAGCGTTTTCCAACATGTCCAATGATACCTGTTTTTCTTGGTTCTGATATAGCATCTGAATTTCGTAGCGAAGATGGGGCCGTAGAAATCATCGAACGGCGTTGCCGATTAAATGTCGATGCACCTTATCTACTTAAAAAGGTAAATAACGAACATTCTATTTATTACGTATGAACAAAGTCGGAGTCTAGTTTGCTCTTTTTTTGTCAAAAGAATAAAAGAAAATGACTACTGGACATTTTTGTCTAAGCATGAATAAGTACGCTATAATTTTGCATGTGTCTGGTATAAGTAAAAGCTAGGAAGCGTTTTTCACATTGAATACTAAATAATTTCCTTTGCAAGCTCCAAGGAATCATAGTTACATAATTAGTATTGAAATGTATCTAGGCACTAGATAAAATAAAAAATTCATTCTATTGGCTAATATCATCAGGGAGCATTATTAATTGTTTCAAGTAGATTGAGACAACACTAGAGACGACTATGAAAGATATGAATTCAATGATTATCTTTAAATAATATCTTATCAAGCATAAGAAAACTTTTAAATCCAAATATCATTATTCAATGAGTCGTAATCATTTCGGCAGGATGAAGACAGATTAGATGACTTATTGAAGAAAAAATAATGAAGACTAATTGAAAGTTCAACTTCATATTTATATAAAAATATATCGCTTTTGATTTTAACTAATGTAGATTGTCAATGTTGATTATGTTATATTTTTCCAAAAAAATCATCTCGATCGTCGACAACGTACATTGCGTATTGATGCATGGAATGAAAGCTTTTCATCACGTTTAATAATCAAAGAATTCTGTCATTATTACGTATGTTGTTTTTTTCTCTCCGTCGAACGATATCATAGAAATTCAAATGTATGTTTTAGGTTCACCCAGAAAATGCTCTGTGGACATGCTTTGAACAAAGTGCATCTTTAGAAATAAAATCATTTTTTGGATTTGAAGCGACCGTTGAAAAAATGGCTATGAAACAATATTCAGCTAATTTATCGAAAGGAAAAGAAATTATTGAATATTATGTGAATGAATTAATGGATCAAGGAATAAAAAATATTCCTCTTTGGAATGAGGCATCAGCGTCAACATCATCAACACCAACAACAACGGATCAGGAATCAACAAATGATGATCCATCGACACTAGCAGTACGTCGACGATTATCAGCACCACAAGATGCATCGAATATATTTGCTTCATCATCCCCACCGACAGCATCAGGATTAGCCGCAACAACAGCAGCACATTTTTCCTCCCTATCCGATGAACTCGAAACGTTTCAAATCGATGAAAATTCAACCGAAAAGCAGTGTAATTGAAAACTTTCTTTATCTTTTTGATTTATACGGTTATTATTCTTCTTCTAGCTGTCGGAAACATTGACGATGAATATATACGTCGTTATATTGGCCAATTAGATCCATTTGAAGAAAGCTGTCTTGTACAACTTCGCCAATGGATTGCAGAAACCCACAAAGGAAAAGTATGAGATAAACAAAACAAAAAAGCAAAGGTCGAAAAAATTTATTTATTCATTTTATTTCAGTTACCAAATGATTCTCATTTACTTCGATTTCTTCGCGCTAGACGATTCGATATTGAAAAAACAAAAGAAAGTGTTTGTCACTCGTTAGCATGGCAAGTTTATTATTACCATTTTTTTTTTTTGACAAACAGATGTCATTGCCATATGATATAATCATAAAAGAAAACCATTTCTATGTCTAGTCAACTAAGCAACATCAGAGAATTTCCGCTTATTTTTGTTTTCAATATTAACAATAGCACAGTGATGTCGTCTATCATTAATAATGTATCCACGTGAAATTTTACATGAAACAAAAAAGAAAAGCTCCGTTGTGGAAAAAGCAAGCAACATGAAAATTATATTATGTGTGCATAATATACTGCAGCTATAAAAATAAACAGAGCAACGAAGATAAAACTAGATGTTATTTTGTCTATGGTTGATAATGTTCTGTTTCCCTCGCTATTTGTTATATCTATATGGATAGAATTTAAGCTCTCATCTCGAATACACAATACATGTTTCTCTGTACTTGATAGCAGCATCCATATTAGGAATGCGATTGTGTTCTTCATCATAGAACTCATCAAGATATTCTATTATGAACGCATGATTTTCTTTCTTAAGAAAATTATATATGTGGATTGGAGTTTTGAGAATTGTTTGGCCCGATAGGAGCACAAGATGACCTGACAGCGTTGCGTGTTCAATTTGATACGAAAGATCTCGTTCGAGCAAGAATTGTATGTAGCTACATTTCACATAGGATGTCTTTTTTCTTTTCTTCGAAACTAATCGAAGTTCATCAAGAACACTTTATCGTTATATTTAGCATGTTTATCTCAATGTGCTGGTTCAAGACGTGGCGTAAAATAGTTCATGACAATCATAAGTCGATAGATCACGCTAGAAAATATTAAAGATTACTGATAATAAGTTGATAATAATAAATAACTTCTTTTTAGCTCTTAATTTGTTAACGATGCGTAAACATTCATAAGCTATTGTTCTCTATTTTTAAGAATAAACAAATTGTAATAAAAATTATTCCAGATGTATATGTCGATTATCGAAATGACATTTTTCCATTTGTTTTTTGTCAGAAGAAATAAATATTTATCATAACTTTTTTCTATTTAAAAAATTTGCTTTTTTGATTAGGCGTAAAAAGAATTGTATTGATCGTTTACTTGTGGATTATGAAAGTCCTGAAGTGATACAACGATTTTTTCCTGGTGCTTGGGGTGGCAATGATCGTGAGGGTCGACCTATCTACATTTTACGTGTTGGCGAAATTGATGTACGCGGTGTAATGAAAGCAGTACATGGTGAAGATGTTTGGATCAGACATGTATGAAGAAGAAGAAGAAAAAACATTGATGATTTGTTTCATAATAATCAATGTTTGACTACTATACTTATTTTTTGCGTTATTTTTCTAGGTATTATGTCTAGTTGAAGAAGGTTTAAAGAAATGTGAAGAAAATACCAAAATTTTCGGTAAACCTATAAGGTAAATATATATATATATATTCAATGTATCTTATTTTGTCAAACAAGAATGTTAATTTATATAAATAGAAATTTGACTCGACAGACAGACAGACATGATGCACTATTTATCATAAACGTGATAGATACCCTTAGCAATGTCAGAGATATTGATAATATACGTAGCTATATGATTAAAGACCTTTTTCGAACAGTCTCTCACTTGAATTAATGAACTATTTTCATCTACGATCTCTAGAGCATTATGCAAAGGGTGTGATGTGCAAACGTATTCTAAAATCAATAGAATAAAAAGTAGTCTCTCTGATTTACAAGAGTAACTACATTATACATTTTACATTCGAATCCCATAGGAATTGCAATAATGACTTTTCTTCTTTCTTTTCTTTTTTCTTTTAGTTCTGTATGTGTTATTCTTGATTTCGAAAACTTCAGTGTTAAACATTTATACCGACCTGTATTTCGAGTTATTTCACAAATAAGTGATACCGTTGAAGCTAATTATCCAGAAACACTTGGACGGTAAAGCAATAGGATGAGGTTTGTTTTGAATGCGAACTTAAATGATATATTTAGAATGTTTCTAACACGTTGTCCTCGTGTTATACCAGTATTATGGACAATAATCAATACGTTTGTTGAAGAACGAACACGAGAAAAATTTACTATACTTAAAACTGATGAACTAACTGAATATATTGATGAAATAAACATTCCTGATTTTCTTGGTGGTCAATTGTCTGTATGTATTTAAATAATTTTTTTATTTTGCTTTAATAGATTTTACATGAATGATTTTGAAAATATTTACTATGAGCTAAATATAAGCATTTCGGCGCCATTAACTAATTAATTATTTAACATATTTTTGAATATCAGTTCGCTCATATATATGAATGACTTCTATATTTTTGACAGTTAGCTAATGTTAGAATATGTTCAAAGTCATGAATTATATTAAAAACAATTCCTCAAATTATACAGAAATATTCTTCATCAGATATGAAAATGACGGATGTCCGGAAAATCAAACGTCGAATTCTTCAACAGTTGGTATGCGTCAACAGAGTAATTTTTTGACTCATGATAATAATACAGCTAACAATGCCGATAGAACAGGATATATTCTTGCTCTATAAAACATTCTGTCACTGAGATATAATAATATTGCTGAATAGCCGCAAGTCATGTTTATCTAATTCTCGATAGAAAAACTATTTGTGTGTGACCTTCAATAAAATGACCTTGTTCCATTAGAGAACTTATAGCTCAACCACGAAAAAATAGTCTAGGAAAAAAATTGAATCAACGCGTTCACGATGCTCTATGATAAGAATTTCCATTTCCTGAACAGAACTGATATTCAACAAGTTAATAACAACTTTTTTTTCCTTCTATCAATGTTCACAAGCAGATTCCCTACTTGAGAGTTTCTTTTTAAATGTTAACTGGCAGGAAACAGTATTGAAAATAACTGCCATCAGACGATTACTTTGCAGTCAATATTCACATCGAAACTACGCGAATCATTCCAATGTAATGATTTTGCACATAAACAACAAAACTGATTATATACTTGTATTGTTGCTTGTTTTTTAAAAATAAAAACCTCGATTTTCATTTTAGCTTCACGCACCATCTGGTGGAGTTGTTCCACGTTCGCTGTACGTCCATGAAGATGAACCGGATAAATTTGATGCGGAAAATTCTCTATTTGGCGACAGTTCATATACAGTTGTAACAATAAAAGATGGCGATGTACACGAGGTCTGTTTCTTTTTTTGCTTTCCTCATCGCATTTCATTAATAAATGTTGTGTTTTTGTTTTAAATATTCTAGGTACTTATTCCAATATCACAAAAAGGTGACAAAATTTGGTATGATTTTGATTTACTAAAATCCGAATGTACATTTACAATATATCGCATCGGAAAAATCAAAGCAACTGAGCATGATGATAATGAAGATAATTTACGTCCTTCATCTCCAACTCCGAAATCTAATTCAACATTACATGCAACGACTATTTATGATAAACCATTAGTTGAATCAACAACAGATGATATTACACGATTATCTCAGCCTTCGGTTTATCACGCTGGCGATTCTGTGCAAGAAACATATGTTTGTCAACAACCTGGAAACTATGCATTGCAATGGCGTCATTCGACAAGTCATCATAGCGCGAGTCCATTCGATTTTATTAGTGGAAGTCACAAGACAAAGATCATGTATCACTATGAAAGACAATCGTCAGGTAGATTGGCCAATGATGCCACTACCAATGGACACATCAGTGGCGAAAAGCGAACATCATTGACTTCGTCGTAAAAAAAAACAGATTCTGTTGCGTTTTGTTTTTCTTTGTTTTCGTTTTTTATGAAACGGCTTGGTTCCGTGATGAAAAAGAAGGAAAAAGAAGAAACGTTGATCTTTGAATTATTTTACTTTTCAAAGATACCCTACCCTCCGAAATGTTTTTTTTTCTATTGCAATATTGTCTCTCTATTTCTGAATTTCTTAACACATTATAATGATTACCTGATATTACATTCGACTGCTCTGGCAGACGGATAGTCTTATTTCTCATATATTTATATATGCCAGTAATAAAACAAATACAGAATGAATTTCTATTCTTTTTATTTTTCCGATTATTACAAAGCAAAAAAATAATAATATTATAAGCTTTTCTATTGGTAACAAGAAACTATCTCTATTTTAGTTTTGAAAAATTTTACATGGCCCTTTTAGCTGTGAAGAACTTATCTTTTTTAATTCAGCTGATTTCGATAGACTGGATATTTTGAGGAAAAAAAGCAAATGTTAAAATTGTTATGCATAATTTTTCGATGATTTGTTTTCTGCATTCCATGACTTGTTCTCATGAGTCACGGATACAATTTTTTTGTCGAGATTTGTAAGGCAAAGAATCCATAGAAGATACCGCGGAAAGTAAATAGTTACATCATCGTAATTTTGTGTTCTATTTACTCAAATGGTAGTACTAAAAATGTTTTATTGGGCAGTTAGTATTGTATTTAAATTATGAAAGTATTTATCGTACCAGACGTTGGAGAAGGTGGAGATTGCGATTGTCATTTCTGACAGAACTTTAGTCTTTAGTTGACAAATATTTTAGTGTAGTTTTTTTTTTTGAAAAGTCACAAAGTCAATAAATTAACAAGAGAGAGCGACTCATTTGAATTCATTTTCTTTTCAGGTACAACAAACGCGTGTGTTTCAATGTTTATTTTTGCGTTCTTGTTTAATCATTTATGGCGAGATTCTTTCTATTGGATAGGAATAATTTCAAAAAACGAATGATAAAAACTTGTTTTAAGAACTTTTATAATAAATATAGAATATTTTTTACGTAATTTTATATTTACTAGATAATAATAATAATAATAATAATACAACTATGCTTAAATTATTTGCATTTATTGTTTACGTTGTATTGACTTCGACAAAAGCTGAAGTAGGAATTGAATGATTTTTTTTTTGTTAAGAAATTTTGATTATTTAAATTGTTAAATTAAAAGGATGGCCATTGTATATGGTATGGACCTTGTGGAGAAAATGCACTGGGTAAAATAACTAATTGTTATTATAATGGTACTGCACAATTGTTAACTGATGAATCAGCATTGAAAACATTAGAAACCGCTTGTGGAATGATCTATAATGGTAGGTTGTTCTATTTTTATATGTTTAGACGTTTGAGATAAGATTTAAATAAGTCAAAAAAAGAGAACTGATTTTTCATTTAAGATGGTCCAAGGGATAATCATAAGGACTTTAAGATTGAATTTCACTGCCCAATGAACTAACTCTTTTCTTGTATAGACAAGAACTTTCTCTAATATATTTCAAAGATTACTTTAACCTGAGAATCATAATGCGCTTTCACCTTCAGATTAGAGATAACCGAGAGCAAAGCACTTTTAATAGATGTTGTTTGCTCAGATACTATTGTTGGAAAATATTCTGTGTCGTATATTTTTCTAGTACATAATTATTTCATTTTTCTTATTGAATTTTCTTCAAGGTACCAATAATACTTATACATGCTGCTCGGGGGATCAAATAAAAATCATGGCCGATCAATTTGGCTTGGCAAAATTAATGTTAGGCCGTTGTCCATCATGTTATTACAATTTTCGTTCGTTGTTTTGTGCAATGACTTGTGCTCCGGATCAAAGTCGGTTTTTAACTGTGAAAGATTTAGGCACCAGTATATCATTTCCAAATCGAACAACAGTCGAATCTATATATTATGATGTAGCTGAAGATTTTTCTCAGCGTATACTTGACTCTTGTCGGTGAGATTGTTTGATTCTTTTTTTTTTGTTTTTTTGAAATAATTGCATCTGTTTTTCTATATCTATTTTGTTTGTAAATTTGTTTTAGAGACGTTTTATATCCCGGTGGTAATCAACATTCACTTGATTCCATGTGTGGTCGACCGTATGATAAATGTACAAAAGAAGCGTTTATGGCATATTTAGGTATCGGTAATCCTGCTGTACCATTTCCAATCTATATCAATATGATGAATGATACAAGTCAATATGAAACATTTTATAATCAAACAACATTTGTATGTAGCGAACCAATAGTATCAAGATATGAAAATAAAACAGCATGTGGATGTTTGGTAAATTTTTTGTTTTTTATTTTGCAAAAATCCGAAAATCAAAGAAAACTTTTATTTAGGATTGTTCAAAATCTTGTAGGCCAATACCACCCGATGTTCCCGATAAGGAATTTAAAATATTTAATATCGATGGATGGGTAGTTATTGCTCTTATGGTAATTGTACTTTTCGTGGCTACATTTTTTACCTCGTTATTTGTTATACCAAAATTTCGAAAACCTCGACAAATTGTTGAAGAATCAACAGGTAAAAGTTAATCATCCCATTCTCATTCGATTTCTTATATTTCTTTTGTTTTTTGCTAACCAAAAGAGACCACCGCATTAATCAATGGGCCAATCAGTCGAAATAAACTCGGACGTTTAATTCGTGTACGTCTAAGTACAGAGAATTTTCTTCAACAAATTTTTTATAAGTATGTTATTCAAAATACTATTCTTCTTCGATTTCAAATATCCTCTATTTTTAAAGTTTGGGTCTTTACTGTGCTCAACATCCATTTATTGTTCTATCTATTGGCACTGTTTTAATTGCTGCTCTATCCTGTGGCCTACTTAAATTTAAAGTTACAACCGACCCTGTCCTATTATGGTCAGCGAAATCGAGTATTGCTCGACAACAAAAAGATTATTTTGATAAACATTTTAAGTACGATATTTTTTGATTTTAATATAATCGAAAATTTTCTTTTGGACATTTTAGACCTTTTTATCGTACAACACAAATAATTATTGTTCCCGATGATCAATCGTTTACAACACATTATTACCTATCTCCACCGGCACCGGCTAGTGAATACACATTTGGACCTGTATTTAATTTAGATTTTCTCTTTCGTGTACTTGATCTTCAAACAGATGTTTTATCACTTACAGCTGATTTGAAAGAAAAAAATCGGACAGTTCTATTATCAGATATTTGTTTCAAACCATTAGCACCCGATAATGAAAATTGTACAGTTTTTTCAATTTTACAATATTATCAAAATTCAAAAGATAAATTAAATACATCTATTCATGATGACTTTTTTACTTATTTTGATTATTCAACACATTTTATGACATGTTCAGAAGCGCCGACCACAACCAAAGATAATCCATTGAATATATCATGTTTTGCTGATTTTGGTGGAACCATTAATCCGTTTATGATATTGGGTAATTATTCCGGCTCAACATATGCGAATGCAACAGCATTAGTTATTACGATTGTAATTGAAAATTCAAATGACCCAGAGAAAATTCAATTAGGTTTGTTTTGTCTAAGAAAACTTTCATAAGTCTATGTTTCTTGTATTTATTTAGCTGAAGCATGGGAAAAAGTTTTTCTTGATTATATGAAAAATTTTACTGAAACTCAAAAGGCACTGCGTGCTGCTGGTCGTTGGGATGAAACAGCAAATTTTACTGTTTTCTACAGTGCTGAACGTTCTATTCAAGATGAATTAAATCGTCAGAGTCGTTCTGATATTTTTACTATTATTATATCTTATTCAATCATGTTTCTCTACGTAACCTTAACACTCGGTCGTATTCGTTCGTGGCGAACATTTTTCATAGATTTAAAAATATCTGTTGGTTTCATTGGTGTATTTTTCGTGTTAATATCTGTTATGAGTTCCATAGGATTCTATTCATATTGTGGTCTAGCTGGTACATTAATTATATTTGAAGTTATACCATTTCTTGTCTTGGCTGTTGGTGTCGATAATATATTTATCATCGTTCAACATTTCGAACATGCTAAAACTGAAAAACATCCATCCATCGACATATGCTTAGCTAAAACAATAGGCCGCGTCGGCCCATCAATACTATTAACAGCAACAAGTGAATCGATTGCTTTTGTACTTGGCTCATTGACACCAATGCCTGCTGTACAACTTTTTTCATTATACGCATTCATGGCTGTTTTTATTGATTTTCTACTGCAAATAACTTGTTTTGTATCTATACTTGCACTTGATGCTAAACGGCAGCAATCAGATCGGCCGGATCTATGCTGTTGTGTACCTATGAAATTAGAATCAACAACGAATGAAGCAGAACAAGAATCAAAAGGAATGCTACAACAAGTTTTCACACGTATTTGGACGCCAATGGTATTGGGTTCATCTTACATACGTGCAATTTTATTTTCATTATTCATTATTACTACATGTCTATCACTTTCAAGCATACATCGTATTTCCGTTGGTCTTGATCAAAAATTATCGATGCCAAAAGATTCCTATGTTTTAGATTATTTTCGTGGACTGGAAGAATATTTAAGTGTTGGTCCACCAGTTTATTTCATTGTTAATCAAGATGCTATCGATTATACGAAAATTGATGATCAAGATTTACTCTGTGGTACATCAGGCTGTTCATCAATATCATTACTTGGACAAATCGGAGAAGCATTACGACAACCAAATCGTTATTATCTAGCACAACCACCATCATCATGGCTCGATGATTATTTTGATTGGCTACAATCAACAAATGATCCACCTTGTTGTAGAATAAATAATCAAACAAAACAATTTTGTCCGGCTACATTAAACGATACAGCATGTCAACCATGTCCAATAAAATTTCTAGAAAATCAACGACCATCACCAGATGATTTCCGACAATATATTGAATATTTTCTAATTGACAATCCGGGCGAAAAATGTCCAAAGGGTGGTCATGCTGCATATCATGATGCTATCGAGCTAGTTAATAATACATATGTTAAAAGTTCATATTTTATGGGTTTTCATTCTGTATTGAAAACATCAAAAGATTATATTGATGCAATGAAAAGTGCAAATGAAATAGCAAAAAATATTTCAAGAACAATTTTAAATAATCACAGTCATCCATACCATGATTCAAATAAACTTGAAGACTATCCAGTTGTTCCATATAGGTAAGAAGTTTTACGGAAATTTATTATTCTCATTGAAACAGAGAATAAGAATTAAATCCTTAAAATAAATCGTAGACGAGATGCTTCAAATCCGATTTAATTCCAAACGCTTCGACAGATCTTCTTTTTATTCGGATAGAAATTGACGTATATGAAAATCGGTTCTTAAAAAATATTTAAGTTAAGTTATTCAGGCATATTATTGGTATTCATGCTTGAATTTTATCGTTCAACTTTGCTTGTTATTAATAGACGACAAAACAACCTAAGCTCAAAGTAGAATTGCAATTCGTAGTTTAATATTCAAGTACACTTGATTGAATCGATGTAGTAATAACGTAGAAAACTATCTATCTTTGAAGATCAAACGGAGCACGGAACCAATGATCTGCATGATTTAATAAGAGATTAGAAAAAAACATAAAGATCTTAAACATATAATTCTAGCGTGTAGCCTAAGATTGTTACAGTAGTTCCTCTTTTGATAATTTTTTAATGTTGTTTTTCAACGTCTAGGCTCCCAATGACGTAGAAAACAATGTTCTCTCATTTAATTAAACATAGAATGGCATCATTCTTGATTCAGGTTAAAATAACCTAAATAATTGAAGTACATGTCTAATAGATATCGTTTTAGTTGCATTATTCTGGTTAAAACTCTCATGCGCCTGTAAGCTTACGCTGTAGGCATTAGGAATATTTAATTTTCATGATTTTCTACGGAGTTGACGATTTTATTATCTACTTAGTTCGAAAAAACTCTCTAAATCTAGAATAAAAAATGATTATCAACTTCTATTGATGTGCATCTACTCGTATTATTTTTTTAAACTATTTATGTTGGAATTTAATTTAGTTTTAAAATATGATTTGAGTAGTTTTGTCCTGAGAAATTTATTTAACCTGCTTTTTTTTCCTTTATATATACACATATCATAGTGCCTTCAAAGTCTTCTAAGCCGTGTTTTTTACTTTTCTTGTAATAGCGTTTTCTACGTATTCTACGATCAATATTTAACCATATGGCATAATCTTATTATGAACTTATCATTATCATTTGCAGCTGTATTTGTTGTAACATGCGTATTACTTGGCTTTGATTTTCATACATCGTTTCTCATTCTTCTTTGCGTCTTTATGATTATAATTGATATGTTTGGCGTTATGTTTCTATGGAAAATCGAACTTAATGCTATATCCGTTGTAAACATAGTCATGGTAAGATTTTGAAAAGAAATACAACATGGCCGAAAGAAGAAAAACGTATGTTTACAATTTCTATTTTGCTTTTTTAGTCGGTTGGCATTGCAGTTGAATTTATTGCTCATATCGCACGTTATTTTGCTGTTAGTCAAGGTGAAGATCGATTGTTGCGTGCACGTACAGCATTATCTGAAATGGGTAGCTCCGTAAGTGACTAATTTAAGTCTTTTGTTTATTCATTTAAAATCATGTTTGTTACTCATAGGTATTCAGCGGCATAACATTAACCAAGATTGGCGGTGTTGTCGTTCTTGCATTTGCAAAGTCACAACTTTTCCAGGTGTTCTATTTTCGTATGTATTTTTCATTGGTTGTGATTGGTGCATTGCATGGTTTAGTTTTTCTTCCGATCTTACTCAGCTATTTTGGTTAGTATCACGTGAATCTTAGTCATTAAGTTTCAATTGAATGATTACATTTTATTTTATTTTTTCTTTAGGACCACATTCAATAACATTTATTGATCATAGAAAACGTTCGTATCTAAATGATGATACTATACCAAGTGAAGTTGTTGCCAATGGAAATGCGTAAAATACATCTCATCATTCAATGAACGCATAAAAGATGACGAGCAAGTTGCTTGTCTTATTTTCTTAAAACTGCTTTACTCTAGCTTGTCAGATTGTTTTTCTTTTTCATGCTGCGTTATTTTAATATATTGAGAAAAATAATTTAATCCAATAATGGATTGGTTTATTTTTGGTGTTCACGTTTTTTTCTCTTTTTCTTTGACGTCAATAACATCGGTCAAACATTAAAAAAGACAAAACTAAATATATAGATAGATTTTTTTATTTGTATTGATTCGGAAGGATTTTTAGTTGTCTTTCTTTTGCTTATTTCCTTCAGCATGGTATAAAGCATAAAATTTTAAAACGGAAGTTGATACATAATAATAAATGGAAAACTTCAATCAAAGTAGAAAAAAACAGAAACAACATTTTGTAAGATAATTGAATAAAAATATTGATGAAGTACTCTTTTTTTTGTCGTCTCTGCCGGGCAAGATTCTATGATTATAAAAACCGGATTTCTTTGTCTTTCTGAAAAGAGAAGAATAACTACATATCTATCAGACATGATAAGTATGAATCCATTTTTTGATGTCCAATGAATAATAACATGTTTATCTGCTAGACACTAGCTAAATTATAAATGTTTAAAGATGTAAAGCATGATTTTAAAGACAGAAGAAGATCGCATCTTTTCCCTCTTCGATGATTCTACTACTTGTCACATAATCTATGTTAAGAAAATAGAATCATTACAAGAGTAGGCACATATGATATGTTAGAAATTTAAAATGCAATCTTCGAGTAGTTGAGAATTTATGTGTTTTCTTCTTCTCGTAAATAATTCTATTTGAAGAAAATCATCTTCTAACGTCATCATGCCGAAACTTATTTTTCATGCATGACTTATATTTATACTAAATGAAAATAAGTTCTGAACCATCAAATTTTTTTCCTGAGTGTTAACACTGACTGACATCTAGTGTCCTAATACAAATACAGATTTATTTTTCTTTTACTACTAGAGATTATAAAAACGACGTAAAATGCCATTTTGAATTGTTTTTATTAGTTTTCTTTCATAAGAAATTTTCCAAATAATAACGTGATTTTTATAAGATAAAAAATTCTGCCAATAAGAAAAAATATTGAGGTAATTGTGCGTAATTTTCAAATGGAGACTATATATATGAAAACAAGAAAAAAAAAGAAAGTATCGATATCGTAGAAAATGTCTTATCCTCTTCTTCTACGCATTTATTATTTCCTATTGCTCAAAGGTAATTTTCAGTATATTAAGACTCACCATCGTTAACCCTTGAACTAGTTTATTAAATGGCGTTATTGTTTATATCATGACTGTCATTTTTCTCTCTCTTTATTACTTGCCGCTAATATTTTTATATTTGCCTGAAATGAATTAACAACAAAAAAAAAGAAAAACTCAAGCTTATATCTATCATTTAATTCGTTTTTTTCCTTTGTTTTCCTTACTCTGGCTTTCTTTTCAACGGACTTCAATAATCAAATAGGTGTAATAAATTTTAAATTTTAAACGAAAAACAAAATTCATTCATCCAATGATAAAATTAGCGTGAATCAATTTTATTGATTAAAAATAGAAACAAATCTTGTGTCTTAATCAATGATATTGATATTGAGTAACTCCGGATATTAATTTTTTTCTTGTTGTCTTAGTCGCTGAAATCGAATTCCGTTTTCATTAATTTCTAAATCATGATAAAAACAAAATCGTAATGTGAAAAAAAGCATATTGCGTATTCATTTATTGTAACGTGGAAACTAATTTTTTTCTAGATGCGATTTTTTCTCTTACACAATAAAACAAGAGGAAAGAGCCGATCTTTGGGATTTTGAAAATCCCAAAATCCGCAGCTTCCTCCTTGCAATAAAAACAACTCAAAGATGGAAAATAATAATGTATGCTTTCTTTTATAATGTCTCTAAAAACAGAACAGAAAATAGTCAGTAATCATGGACTCGTAAGTGCCGTTGATATAGACGATAGTCACAATGGTGAACCAATTGGAGTTAAAAAACAGAATGGTTCGCAAAGAAAAGAAAGAAAAAAAGTGGTAGACACAAAAAATAAGGCATGACTTTGGTCGCACAGAAGAATAAAGTCATTCTCTTTCTACGTACTTCTATGCTTTTCTTGCTGTTCTCACTGTGATAGTGAACGAAGAAGTGCCTAGATTGATTACTCGATAATATAACGAGTACGAGAGAGAAAAAGAGAAAAAGCAAGAGTATAAAAGGAGAATGTGTCTCGTCTATTAGTACAGTGTGTGAGGTACTGGCATGTCACATGAGCAGTTTAACATCACGACATTATTTCTTTATTGCACAAGCGTTGAAAATTTCAATAGAATGACTCGATTTGCATATGCAGTTTTATTTTCTCTAGTAGAACTAGATTTTTTCTCTACCCCTTATTCGCCTGCCTTCCTTTCTATATTCTCATATTTCAGATGACGATGTTTTTGTGTAAAACATAATATTATCTATTGTGCTGTGTGTGTGTGTTGTGTGTGTTTCATATAATATTAAAAAAAGAAAACAGTTACAAAAATTAACAAGACAACTCTAATCTATAATAATAATATGTTAACATTATCAGAAAAATTTCACGATCAAAATAATCGTATTCAACAGCAACTTGATGGGTGGACATTATTCGAACAGATTTTTGCGTCAGTTGAATTATCAAAAAAATTACATTTACGATATCGATATTTTCTTGCCCAATTTTTATCCTACAGCAATAATCAACAAAATAGTGATGATATGCTTCGCCATACAGTGGATCAAGCAAATGCACCCAGTAATCGTCAAAATTGTAGACAACAGATAAGATGTGATGCTTTTCTAATTTTAGTTATACTTGCTTGTCTCCTATCGGATCCGTTAGATAAAATAATTTCAACACTTCAACTTTATTTACCATTAGTTTCATTAACAGCAACTGATGAAAAATTACTGGATTCCTATCGAAATGTGTTAATATATTTGGATTCGAAATTAAATAATCCCTCTAATTTTTCCTGTTCAGAACAACAACTAATTGGCGTTTGTCAGCAAATTCAATTTTTCATTCAAACTAATCCAAGTTTACAAAAGTTTCAAGTTGATGTACCACAATTAAATGCTTTAGTTTCATCAGCAACAATAATTAGTAAAGGAAATACGGAAGAGGTATGCTCTTGATTAAATTATAATAGAATGTAAAGATTTGTACATGAGAAAAATACTAATTTCTAAATGCGGTCATGACGTTCCAAGGCCATTATTTTATTTTATTTCCTCTTTCCTTTATTTTATCAATTTTTCAAAAATAAGAACACGGATGTAAATATTCTTATCTTACTTTCCATTAGAGCTGACGTAAATGGACTAACAAAAGCATTTAAATATGCGCATCTAGTTATTTATCTAATCGAAATGAAAATAATATATGCCTATCAAATAATAGAATAAAATATAGAACCAAGAACTATTTATTTGAGACGATAAAATTAAATAATTTTTACCGGATTTTTTTCTTCTTTCACTTTAAAGAAATCATTATCCTCATCACCATTAATGCCAATACATCATCAACCTTTACAACGTTTTCCATCGATTCGACTTCATCAGCAGACAACACCGCCACCATCATCATTAATGAACTTTACTTCGGAAGGTTCTCATAATTCGCCATCAAGTCAACAGCTAATGGGTCATGTAGCGAGTGATAGTGGTGTGGATTTAACGGAACCAAATATGATAAATCCTGTTCAAAGCATTTTAACAACTCATGATTCGCAACATCTATCTATTGGTCATTCTCATTCAGATAAATTAACATTAATCAGTGGACAGGATAATCAAAATAATCATATATTTGCTGGTAAAACAACATCATCACCAACGCCTGAACAATCAATTTCAAATCATTCACAACTTACACCCTTATCAGCTGCAGTCAGTGCACCATCACAATCAATTGGCTCATATTATTCTGAACTTCGCCATCAAAATTCTAATTATCAACAGCAAATGAAATCCGCCTTAACAATCAGTGATGAAGATGAAGAAATTCCTCAAATACAACACAATTTTACGAAAAATTTCATGCAAACAATACCAAATTCAATTGATAACTTTCATTTAGATCCTCAAGCGCCATATAATCGCAATCGTTTACGTCAATTTTGTTCATTACGCAATCGAAATACAAAACCATACCCGAATGCGTCAAGAAACAGCAATGAACTTGTTTCACCATATTTATGTGTTGATGGAAATTTTGGTTCTGTGCCAAATAAATTTCTACAACCTAATAGTGGCATGCGAGGTAATTTAATATATATATTTATATTTCTTTGTAATTTAATGTTTTTATGACAACTTTTTAGACGTACCTAAATGGTTGAAAACTCTACGCTTACATAAATATGCTTTTTTCTTTTCACAAATGACATATGACCAAATGATGAATTTAACATTTGATCAATTAAAAGAAGGAAAAATAACAGACGGCGCATGCACTAAAATACTATTAAATATAAAAAAATTAAAAGAAAGACCATCATTACTGCAACAATGTATTATTGATATTGATAATGGGCAAATTGATATTAAAACAGTTTTACAAATATTAAACGAATTCATGTTAACACCGATACATGTTAAACAGACGGAAAAAAATAATGATGATACTGATGACGAAGATTTACCTAAATTAATTATGCAAGTACTTGAGAAAGGTATTTAAAAATAGAAAAATAATATTCTATCAAAAGAAAATAAATATTTGTCTGCTGTACGGAAAGAGGGTTATGTGTTCTGCGTATCTTTCCATTAGCGACTTTCAGAATCGTAACCAATTGCAGATCTCTAATTAAAAAAAAATCAAATGCACGAGTCCTCTCATTCTCTAACCAGTAATCCTAAATGAAATGCAAAGAAAACATAGTCAAAGTCATAGACCAACAGTCTTGGCGCGCGGCAGGAAAGGAGTCGATTTGAACTTTCTCTCTGTCCTGTGTGCATCTCTGATCACTACGAGTCATATGGAAATTATTTTATTTATTTTTTGTGAAATCTAAACAATAAAATTATCCTTTTCATGAATTCTTATATTCTTTTCAGTCTATCAACAATTAACATGCAGTAACTCATCGACAAATATTTTATCTGAAATGTGCAATAATCTTGTTGGTTTATTCGATCGTTGCTATAAACATGAAGCATTCTCACCTGATCAACGTCATGCATTATTACATTGGCGTGGTCCTCTATGCAATAAATTGCAAACATCGGGTAAAGTTGATTATAAATCCATGCAATCATCATCATCATCCTTGAATCGTCGTACACAATTGAGACCACAAACAAGTATGGGCAATGTGAATACAACACCATTAACAAGGCCGGTTGTACGAAATATCAAAAGTACAGTTTCATACTATTCAAATTATAATACGAATTTTGTGCCATTATCACGGCAATATAATTCTGATATGTCAAATCAAAATGGAACTAGTAATCAACAAGATTCGACTTTAAATCGGCGTCCAATCAAATCGCCAACATTTCTATTTACGACGAATACTGATTCAAATGACGATTCAACAGGATTAACAGATCATTTATCAATAACATCAACACCGTCATTACAAGAACGTTTAATAAACCACCAATCAGCACAGTTTATAACTGAACGTACTGGTAATGGTACCGGAAATTTTCGACCAACATTTAGTTGTGGTAAATCACCAACACAAAATAATAATGGAGCTTATTTAGCAACAAATCAACATCAATTATTAACAAGAAAAAAAAGTTTTGGTCCCTATGGTGACACTAATCTTGATGACAAAACAAAATTATGTAAAACATATAGTGACCCAAGTAAAATTCGTTATTATAATCAAATACCGACAGGAAATGTTCAATCAACAACACATTCACAACTTTCTCCTCAACAAACGTCCTATAGAGTGACGTCAACACCCTATTCATCACAGCAATATTTAGCACATTCACAAATGAATAATGAATCATCTATTCAACATAAATTTTCAGACACAAGTTCACCTATTTACTATGGTAGAAAAATAAATATTTTTGCTTTTTTTTTTTCATAATCTTTTTTTCTCTTGGAGGTAATGATAATAATAATTCAACACAAACATCATCATCATCATCATCATCATCATCATCAAACGATAGTCACAGTCAAAATCTTGCGCATGAATATCATCAACAACATAATACGGCTGAATTTGAAACACTCTGCCGTCAAATAACTGAAAGTGCCATAAATGATGATCGTAAGTTAACTGCCGCTATGAAAATTATTTTCGAATAAAATCTTATTTTAGCTAAAGATATACCAATTGATCATAAAATTGATTCTTCAAATATGCAAAATATACAATCGCCTTCAAGCAATTCAGCAGATACTGAATAATGATCAATTGATTATATTACAACAAGGAACAACAAGACTCTTTTTTTCTAATGTATATATTTTCTTCTTGGGGTGTCTGGAACACTCAATCGTATAGCTTTTTCTTTAGCACTATATCACGCTTTTGTTGTTGTTTTTGTCTTTGTTTTGTATTATTGTTGTCCCGTTCCGGTGATATTAAACAAAAAATTCAAAACACAAGCCAAAAACCAAAAGCAACAGCATGAAAAACTAGCCGGTGATATCTTCATAATTTTCATTTTTCATTTTGGCTGCTGTGCTGCTTCATTTTTCATGTATATGCTTAGGTAGAACATATCGAGACAAAAGAAAAGACAAATATATTCATTCACTTTTTATTCTTTGTCGTTTATTATATTCAAACAAGTTAGCAACTGTCGGCAGGCCGTATTTGAATGTTTTTCTTTTATTTGTGAGTCTTCGTAAGAGAAGTAACAGATATTTAATTCAATGTTGAAGGTATCACTCTTTTTCGTTTTTTTTGTTCTTGTGTTGTTGCATCTTTTAAATGTATATTAAAGTTCATCTATTTTTTGTTTTGGCCTTTTATTTAATTGATTAAATATTAAAAGAAGTCGATCTATAAAATACATTGAATTTTAGATTTTTTTATTTGATCATGAATTCGGCTTCAGCAGCCTTATTTAAAGACCATGCAAATTTTCGTAAGCGAGAGGCTGATGCAGCATCTTTTCTAGCATCGAGTGAAAAACGTCAAAAAACTGAGAAATCATCATCTTCGTCACAAAAAACGAATCGGTCAAAACCAACATTTGGCCGTTCGAAAACATCTACAGGTTCGTGTTTTCATTATAATCACGATAGAACTAGTCATAGATATGTTTATTTCATTCATAGATTTTGCAAATGACTATCATCCATCAAGTTCGTCGTCAAAATCCAGATTTTTAATACTTACAAAAATTGTCGAAAAACTACAAGTAAACAATAATACTAAACGTTAACATCCTAAAATCCAGGATGAATATTTTTCTTTATTATGAAATATTTATCAGAAAAAAATTATAAATTTTAACACCATCAGAAAGAGTTGATTTGATTATTCTATAGATTTTGTAACGGATATCTATAAAACAATAGTTGAAATCTGTGACTGATATTTTTATAATGCAAAACATCTGACTCTATTGATATTGATTAAGTTAATGGAAGAAATAAAATATGTTCATATGTTAGAAAAAGTTTTTATCCATAATAAATATTGTCTTTAGGATCGTTTTCTCGGTGGAACTGCTGACGCAATAACATTAGATGAAATTATACAAGAATCTGAACTTGTAATTGAATCATCCGATAAACATTGGCTTGCTTCTGAAGTAAATAGTTTCTATTCAAAATAAAAAAATATTGATAATTTCATTTAGGCACTTTTGTCAAATGAAAAAATTGATGTTAAAAAAGTCGAAGATGTTAACAAATTTGTATATAAGCCACCACTTGATTTAAAAGGTGGTAAAAAACAAGCACTTCTGAATCTTTTAAAAAGTCGTCATGAAAAATGTGAAGGTGCTGTAACTGTTGATGATGTACGAGATACAATTCCAAGACCGACAGCTGATAAAATAATTGAAGTACGCTTAAAATTGAGTTTCGATTGGATTTAATATTATATTTTGTTCTATTTTAGAACTTAATAAAAGATGGTCAAGTTGTGAAAGTAACTAGTAATAAAAAAGAAATTTTATTTTACACTGATCCTGCTTACAAGCTAAAAGTACACCCAGGTTAAACTAGAATATAGTAGGCTTTTTTTGACACTTTCATTTGTCTTCTTCACTATTTAGACTTTACTGAATCATGGAGAAAAATATCTGTCGAAGGTTTAGATGATAAGAAGATTTGGGAATTTCTTGATAAGCAAGGACATTATGGCCTGATGAAAAATACGCCACGTCAATCACATTTAACTAACAAACCAAGACGAGGAGGTCGACGTCCTGACACAATGAAGCACAATCAACATGTTGCTCATAAACTAGAAGTAAATGATTGAAACGCAAAAGATAAAAAAAAGATCTAAATGATTTTTATTTATTTTTAGGATTATTCCGAATCAGCAACCAAAAAATAATCTATCTAATATCATTCTTTATTTTTCTTTTCAACGAATAGGATCAAGATCAAACCCGAAAAAGTTCATATAATCATGTCGCTAACTGCTCTTTTCTTATATTAAGAATAAAAACAAATTTTATTTAAAGTGTAAACATATAAGATGCATTTTACGTATGTTTGAACAAGGTGTTTTTTTTCTATAATCAATCAAATAATCAGTTAAATAGAAAAGAAAAAACTTTACAGTTCATGTGAACGGTTCTACGAACTAATTTAAACTAATATTTGTATTGATATCACGTGACAATAACGGACGCCCTGAACAAAGGAAGAGCGTGGAAATGCGAACTTTTGGAATTGATCTAACATTAGTTTGATAGTTTTAGCAAAATTTTATAATCACAGCTAGATAACTATCAGAAAGATACGGAAGAACTTTTTTTAATCACTGGCACGCACATTCCTCCTACGACTACAGATCCTAGAGCTGTGATTAACCACATAAAGTTCGATGTCTGACACATCAGCAAACTGGTTATGATTACTTTGCTGCTTTATCAGTATTCGTCGTAAAAATCCTTGGCAGATGAGTCAACTGAAATATTAGTTTCTCAGTCAAAAAAAATATATGAGCCGCTGTTTAGTTTTAGATCAATAATTCTGAATTCGTATCTCTCGATAATGAACAAATACAGAAGTATTCAATGGAAAATCTTATGTATGTTTATCTAATTAGAAATCAGTGAAATGTGCATTCACTTTGCTTGATTAAGTTGCGATGTGCCTATTAAATATTTTCAATCATGAGGAAAATCAGAATAAAAATTTTTTTTTATCTCTGTGAACTTCACGATATTTTCTTGAGCGAAACAGACAATTCAGTCTCATTTTGAACTTTATAAATAAGCTCAATATTTTATACTAAAACAAAACCAGCAGTACATTAGAACAGATAGGCTCATTCCTGGCCATCCACTCCGCCTCTTTTTCCTCTATTTTTTAAAATCCTCTTTTTAGCCTCTTTTTTTAATAAAAAATTAGAGTGAGCTAAGAAACTGATAGCATAAATAGATTTTTCAGCAATAAAAGGTTGATGTATGACTGTAAGTATTTATTTCTTCCGTGATTTTTTCACCATGACATAGCGGTAGATCTGTTAACATATAGTACATACAACAACTATAGGAGATGGAACAAAGAGCTAAAATGGAGTTCAGTTCGATCAAGATATTCGAACATTCAATGAAAAGTAATCGATGAAACCAATCGATTTCTACAAAAGAAAAGAGCAGTAATACAAATAAAATGAACATTGATAGATTGTGTGAACTATCCCCAATTTAACTGCAATTTAACGTAGTGCATTTCCCTTCATTGGCGTGACACTAATTGTCTTGTATTAATAAGTCATTGCTGTATGATATAGACTCCTTATTTTTTTCCGTTTGAATTTCTTGCGGTTTCTGGATTGCGATAGTAATCGTGTGCAATCGTCTTACATTATTATTCTACTGTAACATTAAGAGAAGTATAATATTTCCGTATAAACGAATGTCTATCACTTCCACAAATTGAAATCCCTAGATACATCCCTACGTCATATCCATACTTGTGGCGAATACTACAGATATGACCGACTCTGGCGACCAAGTAGGGATTTTTTTGAATATAAGGTATGCCCTGTTCATCACGATTCAACATCATATTCTACCATATTGAAAATCGTTTCTTGCCATCAAAGCCAGATGATGCCACGAAGACCACAGTACGAACACACATATTCTGGTCACCAGAATCCTAGCAAACCATGGCACATACAGAATACTGTGAATGCTAAGATGCTATTCCTTATGGTTTGTATAAGGCATATCTTATATCCAAAAAAAAAATCCTGAAATTGAAAAATCCCTAAATCAAAATTCCTACTTGATCACCAGAACCGGTCATATGTTTGGTATTCTCCACAAGCGTGGATATGTGTAGGGATGTATCTGGGGATTTCAATTTGTGGAAAAGGATAACAAACCCATCAACATCCACAAAAATATCTTGAACTAATCAATGCTAATAAATTCTTGTCTTTCGATGATCAAGTAACAAAATTTGAGATATTTTGGGCGCTCAAGTCTGTTCAAAATGAATCGAGCTGAGGATCATATTGATTCTGGTTGTAGATTTTTGCACTTATTTAGCTTCAACTCTATTGTATTTTGTAGAGATTGAAACTTTTTTGGGAATTATTCTTCTGATAATCTAGTTTTGTGCTATATGCATTCGACATTTAATAAAAATGTACTTCAATGGTCAAAGTTTCTCTCAACTTATACTTATACCAGCTATCAAACAGGCATAAAAAGGGATCAGTTTCCCGATGTTGGAGTTTTAGCTTCACTTATGCTTTTCAGGGATGCAAAAAACATCCTCCTATTTTTCCTCGTTTCTATTAAAAATCCTCTTTATTCCTCTTTTATCAAAAACTCTCGGTGGGAGGCCAGCTCATTCTAAAATAGATATTTTAGTGATGAACAATAGTTTAAATATGTTTCAACAAAAAAAAGATTTTTAATAGTATTGATAAAGACATAGGACAAGAATCAATTTTTTTGATCAGCTCATAAAGGTTCCGAAAAAAAACATGGTATATATATCCTCTTAATATGAACTTAAATGATATCTTAAGACATACTTAAGCATGTTTATTTTCGATAGCTATCTAATATTTATTATAAAATAAAAATCATGCTATTCATTATTCTATCTGAATATTTAATTTATAAAAAAAGAGAATTTGACTTCATAACCGCTTAACTGGTTTTCTCTATATGTTTTTGATTTGCATACAACAACAACAACAACAACAACGACAGCAAAGAAAAAGAAAAAAACAAAGATAGTATGAAATTGCCATTCAACAATTAAAGCTAAATATATAGATCTTTTGTGTTTGAAATACAAAAAATAAAATATAGCAGAAGAAAGAAATATATTTTTATTGTCATGCCAATGATCGATCGAATGATTGAACAGATTCATGAGCTGAAACAGATTGTTTTGATGATGATGGCTTTGATACGACAACAATATCTTTTTCTGATAGTATTTGAACATAAAAAACGCCTTCTTTTTTACGAAATTTTTTCTTGGCGGCATCAAACGATAATCGTACTCCAACAGATATACTTAATAAACACATTAAACATTCAATTAGGGAAATAATCAATGCAACAAATACAAGCAGATCTTTTTGTTCTTTTAGATAAGCTTGTCCGTCTGTCATTATATTAACAAGACCTAAGCGTAGCAATTGAATATTGACACAATCGACTACAAGCGTTACAATACTTATTGCTACATAGCATAATATCTAAAAATTCAAATCAAACGAATTTATTTTCTTTTGTTTTGTTTTGTTTTCAATTTACCACATAGAGACCTTTTTGACGTGCACATATTATCCCTATGGCACCACACAGTGCAAACTAAAAACGACAAAGCAGATAAAAGAAATATTGACAATAAGACAACAAACAAAAATCCTTACAAAAACACCACTCCATAGTGGTGATATACTATGTGCCATCCAAACGAGTTCTCGACTTTGTGAAATAATGCCAAGAATAATACTCATTAATGCGAGTACGATATGGAATGATGATATAGCATAGGTCAGTCCAATGAATATGTACATGAGAAAGAACACATTAGTATCATCTCGATCGGTTCAGAATTTACCGACGCAACAACACAATAATGAATGAGAAAAATAAAACCAAAATAGGGAAAATACGATCGCTATGATGACAAGAACAAGGACACGAGCTCATGTCATATTTCATAAAAGATTAGAAGATGTTCGCTGTTGTTAGCTCTCTTTCTCTCGTTCGTTCTCTTTTGTTGTCGACAACGAGCCGGTTTACTAACATTCCGAACAAAAAAAAATTCAGAGAGAAAAAAATTCGACAATGTTGTAAAGCAATATTTGGTATTGAACGATCCTTCTCTCTTTTGTCGTTTGTGTTTTTTTCTTCTTGTTCTGGATGTCATACGAGCGTGTGTAGATGAGCATGCAAGTCAACTCGAATACGAGCGATAATAGAATCTGTTTATAGTAAGGATCTACCAAAAAAAAATACACGCAACATTAGCCGACAATAAATCACAACCCGTTCATCATGAGAAGAGACAAGAGTAAAATGCAGCGACAGCTTTGTATAATCAAATCGTCGAAGTTTCTTCGACATTGATGACAACCTCAATTGGCAACCACTTCGATTGATCGTCATGCATTTTTTTATCAGAAGAAATAAAAGGTTCTTGTTTCTCTTTTCTTTTCTTTTCGTAGATATTTCTATGAAGCTATATATATATCGGCAACCATAACAGTGTTGTATTTCATTTTGGCAATTTTAGAACAATTAAAAATCACTGACATGATTTAATATATATATATATATATATATATATAGAGAGAGAGAGAGAGAGAGAGAGAGAAAATAGTAATTAATATGTATAGATGTTCACTTTAGCTTTTAATCACATTGACTGCGGTCGTTGCATCCAAAATTGATAGGAATATTAAGTTAAAGAAGCAAGCACAATAAAGCATAGAGTTTACATTAAAAATCGATGAAATGTAAATCTGACGTTCCAAGGCCTTTTATTATGGAAATTTTTATCGATCTTCCCGAAATGATCTACTAGCGTAGAATTGATTTTGTCTAAAATTTACCTAGAAAACTAAATTCTTTTTTTTTGATATTTTTCGCACAGGCAAATGCATCGGAAACAGATTTGTTCTTTTTATGGATGATTTTACTAAACTGGAAACATACAACCATTCGCGTTTACTGTTGTTTTTCTTTTGACGTAGTCTATAATAGACGTCGGAAAAAATAGAGAAGCATTTTACGTAGTTTCTTGTAACGATACAATGAATCCGAAATCTTGATATTTGTTTCAGAGAATTTATTCAATTCCAAAGCTTCATCTTAACAGTACCACTGGCAATGCCAAATCTATTATATCTCTAGTTTTTTTGACTTTCGATTTTCTATGTCATTGTTATCGTAATAGTGTATTCTGCAAAAATAAACCTTGACAAACGACGTTTCTCATTTAGAATAAGAAGTGTTTGTATGTTGATGACAGAAATGTAAACCAAATAAGAAAGAATATTTCATTATATTATTAATTCATCGAGCCAATGCGCACATGCTTTCCCGTCGTTTTGTTTTCTTCTTCTTCTTGTTAAAGTTTATTTTTTATGGCTGACATTCTGTTTGTATTCGTCCATAATGAGTGTATATTTCATTGTAAGAAATACCTAGAAATCGTCTACAATATATATTAATTTTGATGGAAAAACAAATAGAAGGCATGACATATAGAGAAGAAGAAAAAAGAAAACATCTTTCTAACGGAGTCCAATATGTAAATACAAAAACAGTGTCAAGAAAGAAAAATAACTAAGAAACATCATTATCATTGTTGATATTCTAACGATGATGATTTAACTGGTCGAGGTAAAACAAATTTACTATATGACGAAACATATTTTGTGTATCGCTGCGGTGGGTCTTTTCTTAGATCTAATGGTTTAATAAGGCCAGTTTGTTGATCAGGTTGATAAAAATTAGCATAACTATGTAAAATTGCAGGTTCATTCGTACTTGTTCCATTTGTTAAATAGCCAAGGCCGAGTTCTTCGGATTTATTCATTCTTAAACTAAAACGCTCTTCGTAGTCTTCATTGACCGTTGTGGGTACAGGTGGTAGTGTTTGATAATGACGCAGAAAACTATTTAACCCATCACCATCATCATCATCGTCATCTGTTGCAGTCGATGGTTCTCTTGTTAGTGTTGTTGAAACATTAGCTGGTCGGATTGAAGAATGTATCAATGGATTTTTTTCTAATATTGACGGAGGACTAATGTGAACATTAGCTGAAGGCGGAAGTGGTGAAGGAGGAGTAGAAGGTTTGGTAATTGGTTCAGTTGTAGTCAATGATGGAATGGTAACATTGTTTCCTGTCGAAGGTTTGTTTTCTTTCGCAGGTACAATAAGTGGTTTTTCAGCTGATGTTTTTTCTAATAATTTCTTTTCCAATTTTTTTCGTTGTTGCCTATTATTTCTTGCCAAAAACCATGAAACGAATACAATTAATACAAGTAAAAAGCCAACAGAAAAAAGTATACAGCCAGCCAAAAATCGAGATTTAAATAAAAGAATAGCAGCTAGAAATGAAACAAAAATGTCAAATATCATTAAATATAATTCGCATTACCATCTTGTTTCTGTTTAATATCATCATAGGTTGTTTCACATTGTTCACCGAAATACGGTTCTTTACACCTAATTAATAAAGAGAAGAAAAACAATCGACAATCTATTTTTTTTTCTCCAAACCAAACAAATATTTATACTTACAAACATTTTGTTTGACTATTAAATATAATGCATTGTCCGTGATTGTGACAAAATTTTAAACTAGAACATGCAGGATTTATATTTGGTTGATGTTGATGACCAATAGTTAAATCAACAGTAGCCATCGTTCGATTTAGTGGGTTTTCTGCATCTAAGAAAAATTTCGATTTTCCAAACTAGAAAAATGTTTTTTTTGTTGAAATCTTACGACAAATATAAATGCCAATATCATCAAGTGTTAACGATCGGAAATATAGAAACGATTGATATCTGAATAGAACGAGACATCTTCAAACGATGAATTAATCGGGCAATATCCACCTACTTATGTTGTACTGAATATATCCGGCATGATGTTTTACACTGTTTAGATAATGGATAATATTCTAATGTATCGTTTGTTTTACTCCAAAGTAAACGGGGCAATGGATTACCACGTGAATTGCATTGAAGAAAATAATCTTTTGATAGAGTTGCTTTGTCAATAGAAGTTTTTATTACAACTTTGGGTGGATATGTCTCTAAAAAAAAGAAAGAAAAAATATGTCGAAAAATACGATAAATGCCTATCTGTCTGCGATAGCTACCATATTACTGATAATAATCGTACTACTAACATCAGACATAGAACTGTCTGATAAGAGAAAAAGCAGAACGGTAGCAGGAATCAGTGTCTTTTACACTTCTTCTTCTAACCAAAAGCCAAACGATTCTGCAAAGTAACATACTATACGCATCCGCTAAACAATCAACATAGTCAATGTCAAATAAATGCCAGAAATTCGTCAGGGAAGGATGATAAAATAGAAAATAGAGTAGCTCATCTTCGTCATTGATACACGATGCACTTTAACTATGTATGCATTCGATAAGTGCACTGTACACATGTCTATATGTATGACGGAGATATCCACCCTTTCTTTTTTTTATTACCAATGATAATGTACAGATGAATTTTATTTGCCGAAATTTAACATAACACACACATACATGTATAACTCATTGAGCATACAAATCAGGGATTTGAATTAAATCGATAATTGACTATGCAAGGAGTGGTAACATGTATCTATTTTGAAGTTTAGTTCATTTTTGCTATTGTCTTTTTATACTTTATTTTGTCTAGTAAAGGAAATGGTAGAACATTTATGTGACAGGGCACTCTCTATTTCCACATCGTCGATCAATCTCATCAGGAATTTCCGTTCTAGCTTTTCTATGTAAAGAATCGGAAAGAGAAAGAATAAATGTGCGCGCGCTCATCAACACCTGAATACCGTCTAGCATGTTTACTTTTTTTAAAATGAAAAAAGAAAAGAAAACGTAAGAAAAAATAATTAACAACATTTCTAATTAGCTTTTTCTTTCTTATGTAATCGTTTTTTTCAAATGAGAATAAAGGAAAGCCTAAGATGACAACTCTAATATATTTAATAGGCACTTACCATGATTGAGAACTGCGTCAATCTGTTGTCGTACACGAAGTGTTGATTCAACTGGTGGATATTGTAAATTAAATTCACTAGTATTTGTTTCATTGAGAAAAAGTATGATATCGACAGTGGATATTCTCAGTAAATGCCAACACGAATCATCAAGATCTTGATTATTAACATCATTTATATTTATTATGATAATATCATGAATTTTGACTAGTTCATGATGACGAAGATTAATTTTTGCCATTTTGATAACTTCACGTACAACAGCTTGTCTTGTAGTAGACATGTTTTTTCTATTGATGTGTTCTGATGGTAGTATTAGCTGTACACGTAAAATCAACGAATATCTATATGTAGCCGCTTGTAAACTAATAGCACTTGATAAATCACACAGACTAGTAGCAATTGTTAAACGAATAAATATGATGCTAGTGATCAGAATGATTAGTTGAAGACAAATAAATGTGATACTCGACATGCAACAATAAACTGCATTGACAGCACGTATCCAAGAGTAGTGAAGAGAAAAAGAGCAACAGTGCTTATTTAAATAAACCTATTTGAATGAATAAATTTAAAGGTCACATAAGAGTAGTTGATGCCATCTTCATAAACACTACTTTTATATGTTAGCCTTCGCACTCCAGTTTTCTTTTCTCCTCCTCCTCCTCCTCCTTCTCGTATACATTTGGCGATTTCTTGCTTGTGTGGAAAACGATGAAAAAATAAGAAAAAGAAAAAAAGAGGAGAGACAAAGAAATCATCATTAATAAAGCAGAATAATGTATAGAGTTGAATAACTGAGTGACAAGATCATCTACGCTCTTACATGCCTTTTCATTGTCACAATTATTATTATTATCTTCTCCTCTTCAGCTAATAGTTTGTCGCTTCGTCGTCTACAAACTATTGTTTTACTTTCTATACGTTTCGTTATAACAAGTATATTGACGAATGACAAAAATGAAATACAAGTTAACTGCTCTCTTAATGATGAACAAAATAAGAACTAAGAAAGAAAACGAAGAATACGACGTGATCATCATAGTTGACAGCGAATATTGTCACCGATCTTGTTGGAACTTACTAGAAATTTAACATATGAACAGTCCGACGATAAATTCATTCAAGCTTACATTTCATATATGAAGATTAAAAAAGACCGAACAAGGACAAACACTATTTCCCTAATTATATATCTATACTAAACGTCATATTTTTCTTGATAATGCATTTCCCAAACTACACCATTGTCTCAAACGATTATATAGAGAAACTACTAAACAACAATTTTCATACTACAAAATTTTATTTTACTACAGATATAGCGATTATTTTTGATCGATCTGGCTTTTATGAATTAAATTGTCAGTCATTTCTATTATTTATTTGTTCTTGAGATTTCTTTCTGTATATCAGATCATCAGATGATGAAAGATACTTTCTCGTATATACATCATAGCTGGTTATATTCAAGCTTGTATACATTTGTTGATGATTGATGTGATGTAAACACAAGCAGAAGAATGAGAAATTATTTAGAGTAGATTTTTTTAAAGTATTTAATGTGGTCATTTTTATTATTAAAAATAAAATATTTCCAAATGCATTTAAATATTCACAATGTATTGCTAATGAGAAGAGGATTAATCTGTTGATTAGATACGTGACAAAACTTAATATTGGTTAAAAGTCATCCGATGGGGATGTTCCATAGGCAGAATGGTGCACTTGATCTTTAACAAGAAAATTCGAACAAATATAATAATTAATTAATAAAAAAAGAAATACTCACTGTTCATAGGTTTCTGTAGAATAGTGTCAGGATTAAGTCGCATCGGGGGTTTAGACCTTAGGGTTGGCTCAGTAGATGTTCTTGATAATGAACTGCCAAAGTCATTATTGAATTGAGATGATGGCGACGATGATGATGATGATAATGATTTTGACAGGAGACTAGATGATAGCAAGGACGGCATTGTCGAGCGAGAATAGGCCAATGATTGAACAGGCATTTTTAATAATGCTTCTCGTTTAGTCATTGATGAACTAGTAAGATTATCGATGTTAGAAGTTGATTTTGCGCGTGGTGTTAATGGTGATAATGAGTTAGTTGATTGTTGTGAACGATATGATGATTGATTGGTAATTCTCTTTAATAATTCTTCTTCGGTAGTTCGTGAACTTGGTTGACAATCGTTGATATCATTCAATGATGTTAAAGTTCGACTAGACAATGATTTTGCAGTTGTTGTTGGTCGAGAATAATTTGGTGAATCATGTGAAGTTTTAGGTAATGGATTTTGAGCATTGGCTGAAATTGGAATGAGAAGATTGGTCTTCTGTGATGATTTTAAGTGTTCAGTTGATGATCGAGGTTGATTTAAAAGTTTCATCGATGATGATTGCTCGCTGATTATTGGAGCAACACGATCCAGACGAAATTTGGAATGTTGATTCGATGATAATAGAGAATGTTCTGTTGATCGCGGATGATGTGACTGTTCATTTGTTGTTATTCGAGCTAATAATTCTTCTTCACTATTTAATGGATTTGTAAAATCGTTTGAATTACGAAGTGATTTCAAGCGTGGAGTTAATGGTAATTGAGCAGGCTTATCCGCAGCTGAATGAGTTCTTGGTGATTCATCCTGTTTTCGCAATGTTGTATCCAAATGAGCAGGTGAATTTAGATTTTCTTGAAATGATTTTGAATGGCCGAGCGGTGTTTTTGATGCATTTGGCAATTGTGAGGATAATAATCGAAGATTATGTGAACTTGAACTTTTTGGAAAATTTTCAACTGTTTTTAAATTATTGGGCGATGCAAATTTTGATTGTTCCTGATTTTCAAATTTTTGATGTTGAGCATCCGAATGAACATGTGATAGAATACGATGTTTCTTTTTCGAATCTATATTGACATCTGCTGATGTTAATGACGATTGATGAATTGATTGTGGTGTTAAATAAGCTTCAAGTTTGTCATTTGGTTTATCTTTTTTTAACCAAAAATTAGCTTGAAATTCATAGATTTCATCTTGATCTTCATTGGCAGATTTTTGAATACTACTATCGATTAATAAACGATCGGATCGTAGTAATGTGCGTGTTGACGAATCCAAATTAAATGAATTTGTTTCTTCAATAGATTTTATTTTCCATTTATTATCAGCAAAATTATGCGATGATATCCAAAGAATCTCATGATTCGTTTGATTATTTAATTCTTGAGAAAACGAGTCTCTTTTATAAGATTGTTGTTCGTCTATTGTTTGCATTGGTTTCATACGTTGCGAATCAATGGAATGCGCATCATCTTGTGAACCGATACTTTGTTCGTCCCATGAAACTTTTTTTCTGAAATTAACTTTATCATATACTGTCGGACTACGTAGAATGCTTCGGCTATTTTCTAAACGATTATTCGATCCATTCATGTGTGAATATTTTGGTTTTAAACTTTGATGACTGATTGAACCATGATCTTCGTCATTTCTTAAATTTCTACGTACAACTGGATCTTTTTTCGTCGGTTCAGAAGCTTGACGATAGAAATATCTGCATAAATGCTCAATCCGTTGGAGATATACGTTTGATATTATATGGCAGGTAGAATACTTTTTACGAATAATGACTGATTCAAGAAACCAAGCTGCTCCAAGACTGGAATTTTCATGCCAAATTTTAATTCGATCTATTATACCAATATCAATATCCATTATCTATATAAATATAGTACAATTAGATAAAAGATTTTTGTATAGCTATCAGCAATGAAAATAACTCTATCTCGAGTATTGGCAAGACAATCTTCTTTAGCCGGCGATAACTTATCTGTCAATAATCCCGAATCATCAAGTATCATTATTGTAATTAATAATGACGGTTCTCTTTGATATCTTTTCGATTATGCTTATGATAAACATATATTAGAGAAGAATTGGATGTTGATCATCACTTATTATCTAACTGTCAGGAAATATTAACTATAAAGATTGCAATCGTATAATAGGAAAACGAAAAAGTTCATAAAATCAATCGGTCATATTTTATTAAACTTTTAGTGATTGAGCAAATGAATTTTATGACGAGAAACAGCTGTAATCAGTTGCATATCAGTGTATGTTTTCTGAAAAATGTAAAGCTATCCTTTTTCTTGAGATTTGAGGAATGCCAAATATGTAACTCATTGAAATGAAGAAATTATGCTGGTTCTTGAAATAGAATAAATAAGTCATAAATGTAATGAAACTTGAAACACCTAAAGGAATTTTGCAAAAAGATATCTTGACTAGAGCTAATTCGGATAAATCATACTAAAAGCAAATTTTTTTATGTGTCAAATAAACTCAGTGAATATCAAAATTCATAAATAATTTTGAGTGGGCCACACCCACACCCATATAAGCTGTTTCCAGAAAAAACGTCATTCTTTCATCCTAGTCAGCTCAAAAATACTTCAACGGATGACGCATAGATTATTATTATTTTTTATTTCGAAAACTGTTGTCAACAAAATTAGAGTTTACAGCACTAAGACGAGAAATTTTCCAGCAGTGCCCAAGGGCTGAGAAATAGGAATTCCTAATGTGTCGAGGAATTGTCAGTGCCGCTGTGATAATTCCTAGAGGAAATGGGAATCAACTATGGGTTCCCTCCCAGTTCCACCATTCGCAAACTTGCAATATTGCTGTTTTAAAAATAATTTTGCATGAAATCATTGATTCTCACAATTTTTCAAGTGAAAATGAGTGTAAGAACAAAAATGATCGTGAATATTCCGTATTTTTACCTTTAGTATGCAAGCAACTGTAGAGGAGCTGATGAGGAATTCCCAATCCTCAGTCCTTGGAGCTCCCTCAAATTTCTTGAAACTTTCAGGGTTTATAGAGAATTTTTCTTTCGTCATTTTGATAATAAACTTTTCCAAAATAAACTCTTTTTTCGCGAAGATAGAGATCAAACACAAAAAGTGTACTTTTTCAAAAAAATAAAAAAACAAGCTTGCATTTGTTTCGAAATGCCGATGAAAGCACCCTCTTTTACTCGAATTTTAAAACCAACCGCATATTCAGATGCCTCGTGACAGATATGGGCAAGTCAGCGTTTTTTCGACTCAAGTCAAGTCAAGTCAGTTTCTGAAAATTTCAAGTCAAGTTAAGTCAAGTCATAGCTAAGCCAAAGAGAATTCCAAGTCAAGTCAAGTCAAGTCATGAGTAGTTCAAAATATTTTCAAGTCAAGTCAAGTCTGATTTCAAGTCAAGTCAATTTGAGTCATAATTCATTCAAAAAATCATCAGGTGAAGTCATTTTTTGACTTGACTTGCCCATCTAAGATTNTAGAATTTCTGTGAAATTTATAAATTTTCATATTCTGTTGTGATGTTTGTCTGATCATACGTGATACACAGGGGGAAGAGAAATGATGAAAAAAGATTTCGAATTAAATAGAAAATTAAACAAGTCAATATAAGAATGTTATTAATTCGATAGAGGACAATTTGCTCTACAATATTCATTAATCAGTTTTATCCGCACATTTCATTTCATTTCAATTCAAAGGCACTAGTTATTGAAAACATCTATAAATTAATGTTTATAGTCTGGACTTGGATATATACTTATAGCGTGTTTCGTTAAGACTTCCTGGAAAATTGAATTTATTAGCCATAGCTTCGTTTTGAAGTGAAAGCTGTTTTGATTGGATTAGATATCAATAGATAATTCCCAGTGAAAAATAACCATAGAAAAAACCGTAAAGGGACGCATTCATCAGAATAGGGAAAGCTATATTTTTCATGAAGAACGCGTTCTATAAGTTGACGAAAGTGTTCATTATTGAAAAGAACTCGTTCAACATCTGAGTGAATGCATTCGTCAACGTTTCATTCTATTATGGAATGTTTTCTTCCTAGTTCAAAAATCTTTCTTCATCAGAAAAGAAAGCCTTCTAGCCCGTCCCATCCACTATCAGAATGGCTTTCTTTTCATTCTATTTGGGAAAGATCATGATTGAGTTCCATTTTGAGGAGATCGGGTTCTCTCACGTTCTGTAAGGGAATGTCTAAGTATGAACTCTTGGAAGTAATGAACGCTTTCCAACCCAGGTGTATCAACTTGCGTCGTACACGGCCGTTAGGTATGCACCGTATTACGGTCGTTTTGTATCGTGCCATAAACGATCGTATACGGAAATATCCGACCATATTACGGTCGTTACTAACTGTTTACGACACGATTAATTACGGTCGTAATATGGTGGATACCAAAACGTCAAATTACGGCCATTTACGGTGAGAAACGGCAGTATACGTTAACGTTTACCGCCGCATACGACCGCTTCTGGTAGCCGTAATGCTCGACCTGGGAAAACGTTAAACATCATTTTTGGAAAGAAGAGAAAACGTTCTCTATCATTCTACATTTTTTAAATGTACAAACGTGTACATATATATATATTCATTTGGTAAATATAAATAGTAAAAGGACAGGGGCGTATAAGACACCAGTTTTGGGCCATGGCCAGATTCTGTTAGTTTATGGCTCACTGGATGCAAAATTTTACGAGAAATTGTTTGATACCAAAATCAAGTTATTTCGAAAGAATCTACAGGTAGTTCTGTTCAAAATATTGACATCGAGTTTTGTACATAAATGAATAATTCGTACATAGAAGAAACACACATATAGTATGTTCCCTAATGAAGTATTTCGAATCGTAAATTGTGTCAAATAACTGTCCACTCTCTACTCAATCTTTGGTGAGAATTGTAACCCGAATGGTTGGCCCAGGTTGATCAAAACGGACCACCGTAAACCGGTGTAACATTACCGTAAACGATCGTTTTTGCATCGTAATCCGTCGTAAAACGGCCGTTTTAAGCCGAATTAAGGCGTTTTAACAGGGGCAGTATTACGGTCATACACGGACACCGTATATCAGCCGTAAAACCTCGTAAAGTCGACGTAATATTATCGTATTCTATGGAACATACGGCCGTACTACTGCCCCTGTTATACGGGAAAGATACGGCACCTAAAGCGGGCCGTATTTTTATCGTATACGACCGTTTACTGATCGTTTTCTTCGACCGGGAGAAACGTTGCTGAGTAGTAATGAAAAGTGTATCAAGGTTAGTATAAAAGTTATAAAAAAAACTCCAATCGACACACGTATTATTTTAGCAATATCTCAATAAAGGAAAAAAATAAAATGTGGTTTTGATTGTCTTTACAATATTGACCAAAGCGCTACAAAATCAGATACTTTTGGTTTTTTTCAGAAGTGACCTTCATAAAATAAGATGATGTAACTTTATCTCGGATACGGTTTTTTGCATTTTCCCCAGATTTCTCATCTATTTTAATCGGAAAAATTAGAATTTGATAGAAAACAAATAACATATTTGGAATCAACATAAAAAGTTGAGCGGATTGATGTGTATTTCAACATTCTCTAACTAACTTTAATTTTCTCGAAAAATATGCCTGGAGTCCCCCTCGAGTTTCATTGGAAAATTAAATTTAATAAAAACACAATTTCCATCCTTTAGGCATATTTTTTTTTGTGTGGTAATAATGTTTTATACTCTTTGAGATTATATTGCTAGGATGGAAATTGTGTTTGTATTAAATTAAATTTTTCATTGAATCCTGGGGTGGCCCCAGGCTAGTTTTTCAAGAAAAATATATTTCATTGGAGAAGACTGAAATGCACATCAATCCACTCAAATTTTTATGTTGATTCCAAATATGTTATTTGTTTTCTATCAAATTCTAATTTTTCCGATTTAAATAGACGAGAAATCTGGGGAAAATGCAAAAAACCGTATCCGAGACAAAGTTACATCATCTTATTTTATGAAGGCTACTAGCTGTGGATTCTTCCGAAATGACTTAATTTTGGTATCAAAGGATTTCTCGTAAAATTCTGCATCTAGTGAGCCATAAACTAACCGAATATGGCCATGGCCCAAAACTGGTACCTTATACGCCCCTGTCCTTTATGCATAAAAACATATCTGTTTCGATACAAATGCATTTGCATTTATATTGTAGGTACAAGATTGATTTTAATTTCGAAAAATAAATATAGCGGACTAAGAATTTAAGAAGCAAGTACATTTGACAGGGCCTCATACATGGATAATATAATCGGTCATTCATGCCACACTTTTTAGGTACTGATAGCAGATGGCTAGCATATTGTTAGCTTCTGGGTCGAATAGTTGGCTTTAAAAGTGCAAGGATGTGTCTTGTATAGTTGATTTGAAAAAAGGAATTTTATAATATCTGTTGAGAATAATTTCGGAAAAAGTCGTCCTATAAATATTAGTCTAGCCTATCTAATTTTTTATTTGAATATTACAATTTAAATTTTAAATCTATATATATATATAACCATATTTCACATGATACCTATTAATCTGTAAAGCAGATTTCTTCATTCAATATGTAAGCACAATTTTGTTTTTAAATATTTAGATAAAGATTTCCTTATATAATAATTGCTTATTTTAATTTTAAAAGCAATAGACTAAAACTAAAGTTGTTGTTTTTTCTGTTAAATGTGAAAGGAAATGAACGCTTAAAATGAAAATTACATAATTTCATTCTCATATTTTGTTCAACCCCAGTTTTATTTCTACTACACTAATAGCATATATGCTAGACTTGTACGGATAGATAGGTCAGTACGAACTTAGTCCGAAGCAGCGACAAGTAAAAACCAGCTAGCGAAATAAAAAGACCACGCAAGTCAAATAGAATAATAAGATATATAACAAATTCGAAACAGAGGAAAAGAAGAAAAATTCCAGGTTGTTAGGCAATTGCCAAGAAAATTCTTTTTACAGAATTGCTAGAGAAAGATTTCGTTAGATGGTGGAATTCGTTATCCAACATTTCCAAATGAGAACGGTGTAGAACGGATTTCGAAATATTTTTCATTCGGAAGTGAATTGTTTTGTCTATAATGGAGTTCATTTATGTTAGTGAAAAATTTCGGTTCGTCAACAAAAATATGATTCATAATCATCTATTATAGCCTGTCTTTCCCATATATTTCACCTCTTTTCTTTTCTTGCTTTTAATAATCTCTATTAATTATGCCTCAATAACCCCAGGTCAATGATTCCGGAGGACGGATACCGTAAAAACCAGTCGGGAAAATCACAGAATATGGCCGCAAAGCACGGGAAAGCGCTGTGAAGTGGAAGCGCTATTCCAGCTGGAAGTTGATCAGAATCCACAGAAAAAAATCAGATAATTTCCGACCGGAACACTGCTTCCGCTTTCCAGCGCTTGCCGGCCGTTTCCCGCCGTACCTCCACGACCTGGGACATTATGATTTATAAATGTTTTCAACAACGAGTGCCTGTGAATTGAAATGAAATGAAATGTGCGGATAAAACTGATTAATGAATATTGTAGAGCAAATTGTCCTCTATCGAATTAATAACATTCTTATATTGAGTTGTTTAATTTTCTATTTAATTCGAAATCTTTTTTCATCATTTCTCTTCCCCCTGTGTATCACGTATGATCAGACAAACATCACAACAGAATATGAAAATTTATAAATTTCACAGAAATTCTAGCACAGTTTTTTATGCGCAATCAACATATTTAAGTAGCCTTTGAATTTCCATAAACAGTACTATGCAATCACTTTTTGTTTCGAGAAAGAAGTATCGTTTTTCATGCATAATTTCAAAGGAAGGTAATAGCGGTTACTATTATTTGACTCATGTCGCCATGAAAATAAAATTTAACATTGAATAATTTATTAGGAAAATGGTCAGCATAAAAGACTCTACAAGTGCTGACAGTCGCAAATAGTGATTAGGCCAAGTCATCAGATTTTATGAATGAATTCAAATTATCTACTAACTGTATAGTGTTGATGTATATCTTATCTCTGACAAAATAAAATGATTCATGTTATTCAAACTGATATTGTAAAGTTGAAAATGAATGAGAAAAAATTTCTTACAATAAATTCTGATGCTGTAATTTTTTCGGTATCATTATTCAATCGACTATTAAGCTGATGAATAGCTGTGCGACCATTTTTTCCATATATCATAATAAAAACGTCAGAATCAGTTCTAGCATTAGATACATTACCAGTTTTCATAGTCACTTGATAACATATGGGACCTAATTAGATAGATGAACGAAAGAAAAAAAATGAAAGATTTTATTCGAAAATAAAATGTTACCTTTGAAGTGGTAGTCCGTTGATGGACAAATTTCTTTCTTTGCTGTAAATTGATTTACTTTTCTGCTAAGACAAATATTAAATGGAAAATAGATTTGCGATTGTTTATGATCATCATCCGGTATTAATTTATGTATTATCATATCCTTTATATGCCAGTCCGTTGCTGATTGACTTCTATCTAATTCAGCACTAAAAAGCAATAGATATTCTTTGTTTTCTCGTTTCCATCGATTCGAATAGTATTTTGCTTACGTAATTTCTAATAAATCTCCAAGATCGGAACCGACGATTGCAAATGTATCTAATTGATTTCGTTCAAATAAATTAGCTCGATTATTTTTGATTGTCAAAACACCCGATCGATTTGTTGATCCACGGATTTTAATTTGAGCATTGCCATTATTAACGGTATGTGATTTTTCACCTGTACGAATTTGTAGAATATACACTAAAGATATATATATATATAAACCGGCGCATTAAAATCCTATTAGATTTTATTTCGTCGAATATTTACTTGATAATGATGGTTTAGTTTGTAGATGAGTAGAGTTTGGTTTTATTTCATTTTCTTGTTGTTCATCTTGTTCAGGTAACCAGCAATTAAATTCACATATCCACGTAGTGGCACTATTTAAATTAGTTATTTCAATTTCCTTTAAAAACCATTCTTTATCTGAACGACTACCCACAAGCTAAAACAAAAAAAGCGGACGGAAAAATAATAACTCATTTTATTATTTACATTAACATTCAAATGATGTAATTGGCCAATATTAGGACCTTTAAAACAAAATGTTCGAACAGAACCACTTGGAAAACCATCATTCGATGTTGATGAATTCAAATTGCTATGTTTTTGTAAATGAACTGATGTCCAATTACTTTCAGTTCCATACAAATATAAAAATACCTTGAAGAGAAAAGCAAAAAAATAAGAAATATTTTTTTGATAAATTTTTGGTTTGATCACTTTTGCTTGTGTGCCGCTATTTTTTTGTGTACCTGTTCGTACAATAAATCGATAAGATATAAAATCTGATGATAAATTTTGTTTTATTTGATCGGATGATGAGAACGATGGTAATCTAGCTTTTGGATTTTTATATGGAGTAAGAGTACGTTTCTTAATAAAAAAAAGATAGAGATGAATTATTCAAAAATAAATTGAGTTCAATATTTACTTTAGATTCATCACGTGGCTTAGTTCGTTCATGTTTATGTTGATTGATTGAACATAAATAGCAAAATGTATGACCATGATCATCATGAAAGTCTAGATTTTTATACGAATATTTTTCGTGAGGATGTTTGAGAAAATTTTTCAAACCTGTATTTTGAATTGCAGTTAAATCGGAACCAATTGTTTTATCAGTAAAGACAACGCCGGGATTCGTCCATTTTGAATTGGTATCTGAAGTTGTAAGTTGTTCGTCGAACGCTTGAAAACCATATCGATGAGCAATAGTTTTTAATTCGTTACCTAAATCCATAGAAATAATATCGAGACTATTCTATTACACGTCACTTTACTATTATTTTCTGAATTTGTTGAATGTAAATGATCACCAAACGGAAGTGCCCATGGTATATCCCTACCGGCATATTTTAGATCCATTTTGATAGATGTCAGCTAGTATGTTTATTATGTATATATATATTATGGTAGTGTCGTTATGATGCCATTACTTGATAACACACCTTAACGATGACTTCTCTGGCATAGGTTACTAGGAAAAAAAGGAAAAACTTATCTTTCTCGTTCATTCCCTCATTTTTTTTGTGGCGATGGTAAGAACATTGAGGGAATTTCTTTTGAAGGAAAGGAAAATCAAATTAGTGCTTTATTGTTGTTTAAAACGATTTTATTGCTTGCAAAAGCATATAAATAATATTATTTCGACCTTGCTGAAGATTTTTTGCAGACAAAACCTTGATTTAATTAGTTGTAATAATTATGAAAATGAATTCTTTTATTGGAAATAGTTGTATTTATGTAAACCTTCACTTATTGCTTTAGTCTATATAAACAAAGTGTGTTTTTCTGTCAGATAATCGAGGCTAATTGACAAGTCATCATAAATTCATTCGCATTATGTCAGGAAAATCCATTTCTGGGCACGATTGGAAAACTTTTTAGCCTTCTTTGCTTCGATTTTGGTCTCTGTCGTTTCGTGGGCATAATGAAACATGGTGAGCTCACGTCCAGACACTTAAACTATTAGCTGTTATAAACAGGAGCTATAATGAAAATAGCAAGAAATTCAAATCAGATTTATGTCATTTTTCTGTTGAAATAGTTTGAAAAAGGAGTCTTCAATCATCGTATTCATGCATAGAACTTAGCCTACCTATCTATTGACTTTATAAATAATAGCAAGAAACAATAAGTTTGACACTAAGATTGTTCTTCGAACTATCATCCTGCTCATGGTGTCACAAAAATTAACAATTTAAGGGATATATTTTATTATTAATACAGATATTACAGTTTCCGACAAATGAGAAGAATCCGTTGGAAATCCTAGTTTTAAAAATAATTATCTTTCATGATGTCTGCATAAGACAGGAGAATATCGTTCACATGTCATTGACACACATTTTGGTGATAATTAAAAACGTTGTCTTCGTGATGTACGTTGTGTGAGACGTCGCAAGTGTTTCCGACAGCCTTCCAAAACAATGAGCATCAACCATTTCTGTTGCAGTATTTCATGAAGTAAAAATGATTGCAAATCAAGTTTAGATGGCACGGTGGCAGAGCTATTTTCATGATGCTCAAAAGTTTTTCATGAAATTCCAGTTCTTTTCGATAGTGATTCATGCTTTATTACATTTAACAGGTGACTAATAAAGAGAGTTGTTTCTCAAACGTAATTTCGGTGTACAATATCCTGATTGTATCATCGGGTGCAGTGATATCTGTAGAGATAGTATCGTGCTCATTAGATGTTTTGCATGCATCCTAACTGCCAGTTAAATATCAAACTTTGATTAGGTTGTATATTTTGAATAAATAATGTTACAACAACAGAAGCAAAGTTTCTTAGATAAAGAAATAGTTTTTGTCTCACACAGATAACTTGCAGGTGTTCCAACATACAAGTTGTTTAGCATATGTTGACTGTCAAAAACATTCGTTTACAAACACCCTTAAATTCATTCACTGGTTCAAAAACCTTGGCATGATTTAAGAGTGTTTGAGAGAGCGGAAAGAACATTGCTAATTTTCACAAAATGTGTAAGAAATTCGAAAATTTACCCTACTGATTGGTTTTATAATCACACAGGGTTCTCGATTATTGGCATCTTTTACTCTCGCAGGGTCTGGCCGTGATGCGTTGTTTTTGTATGAATGTTGCCGAGGAAACCCTTTACATAAAATCATAACTACGCCTTGTTGTTACTGTTAAGCAATTAATGTTCACGTTTGAAAACTTTCCTGTTGTTCATCCATGGAGGCTGGCAATATCTATCCGTCTGATAACGAACTACTTTTCCTACCTGAATTGATATTTGTAATCAAGTCAAATAGTCGTTTTGAAGGAAACATAATATGAAGAATATCTACTTCTTGTCATTTTACATTTCACGTGCTCCAAAGAAAAAATAATTCTATTCATAATGAAATGCGTATTACAGATATTTTATAAGTCTATTTAAAACAGATTACTTAATAAATAGAAAATTCTAAATTTATCCTTTATCTAAATTGCCTAGTGTTTGTATTGTATTCCCCTGTGTTAAAACCCAAAGTGTGTGTGCCATGAATTTCTTACATTTTGGATCAAAATATCGAAGAAATCTCATTTTCTATGATTAAGCGGATAAATAAAAGCAGATGTTTCTAATATATAAATTAGAAAGAAATTAATTTTTTCTAATTTTGGTTTCTTAAGTTCCACGATTAAATAATACTATTGGTTCTTAAAAACAGTCTAAATATAGTGCATGAGAAAAAAATTTCCACATGTCAATGTCGATACAAAAATATGGTTGCAGTACTCTATGGCAATTTAGTATGTTCAAAAATATTCTTTACGTATTTGAATACACTTCCTCAAAAATGCGATATAATTTCAGTTCATATTTTTTTCTGAAATATCAATTCAAATTTCATTTAGATCGTGTGTACCATTTGATTTTTATTTTGAAAAATCTTTACACATATGAAAACTTGTAAATGAAAAAAAAACAGAAACAGTATATTTGGTTTTTAAGCTGCTCGCTTCCAGAATTTTTTCAATTCTTCTGGCGTAGGATCTGGATGTATATTAGTCACAACACCAGTTCCAACTGTTTTATTATCTGCATCACGTAGCGTAAATCGAGCACCTTTTTCCATAACCTAAATATTTTACGATAGGAAAATAAACAATACTTTCTTTCAACAACAGGTGACAACAAACCATTCGTTTGCTTGAATATAATGTTAATGTTACATCTTCGCCTGGCATAATCATTTCACGGCCTTCAGGAATAATACCTTTAACACCAATATCATATGTTCGGCAATACATTGTCAATACAAATTCTTTTGGAATCGGTTCTTCACGGCCACCTTCTTCTTTCGACAAGAAATAAGCCTAAAGAATCCAATGAAAATAAACAAAAAAAAAAGTTTTTTTTTAATGAATTTTCTTTCACTAACTTGACAATCAAATTTATTGTGCATTTTTAATGATCCAGGTTTACCAACAAATACACCTCGGCGAATATCTTCTTTTCGAACATTTTTCAACAATAGACCTAATTGATCACCTGGCAGAGCTTGCTCAATCGTTTGATGAAACATTTCCAAACCTTGAATGAAATTATTCCTTTTTCTTTATGTATTGAAAAGATATGCGTTTAAAGATTACAGAAAAAAAAACAAATTCCTACAGAGAGAATCGTGTGAATGCAAAGTTTCTTAGAATGAATGTTATTCGCTAAAGATATTTAGCGTTGAGTATGAAGACATCTTATTCGCGATGCAGAAACGTTTTGATTGAATCCCGAACGCTAAGTACTTCCTTTAGTAAAAATACATGATTCTATGTTTTACCTCCGAGAATTCCTTTATTGATTTTATTATGTCCAACAACTTCAATTTGATCGCCTTTTTTCGCACTACCACGTTCAACACGTCCAGTAACAATGGTACCTTTGTCTAAAAATGAAAAAAAAGATTTGTTTGTATGATTCTTTTTCCTTCTTCTTTTCATTCATACTTGGTATTGAATAAACATGTTCAACCGGTAATAGAAATGGTTGATCAACTGCTCGTGGTGGTACAGGGATATAGGTATCAACAGCTTCGAGTAATTTTAATACAGTTTCTTTGCCTAATTTAGGATCTCGATCCTGAAAAGGAAATTTCTTAAATAGAAAAAAGCAATTTAATGTCTTTATATACTTCAAGTGCGCATAGTGCTGAACCAGATATAATCGGAGTTTTTTCACCATCGAACCCGATTTGTGTTAACAATTCTCGTAATTCAAGTTCAACCTGAACAAATAGATTTTATTATAAAAATATACTCAATAAACAATTCGAAAACTCACTAATTCAATCATTTCATTATCAGCTGCATCTGCTTTATTCATAAAAACAACGATTTTCTCTATACCAATCTATACATAACAATGATAATAATAGATGACTAAAAATCGACTATTTCTATTAACTTGTTTAGCAAGAAGAAGATGTTCACGTGTTTGCGGCATGACACCATCGGTTGCAGCGACTACGAGTATTGCACCGTCCATCTGAGATGAGCCTGTAATCATATTCTTAAAATAAAACCAAGATCAATTGAATGTTTGCTTTTCATTAAAACATACTTTAATATAATCTGCATGACCAGGGCAGTCAACATGGCCGTAATGTCGATTATTTGTTGAATATTCAATATGTGCAGCATTGATTGTAATACCACGTTTTTTCTCTTCAGGTGCATTATCGATGTCTTCATATTTTTTTATTTTGGCTAATTTTTTTTCACTGAGAACTATTTGTATTTAAAAACAGAAGTCAACTTAAAATTCATAATAGCTTTTCTTTGATCTTACTTCGAGTAATAGCAGCTGTGAGAGTTGTTTTGCCATGATCTACGTGGCCAATTGTACCGATGTTGATATGTGGTTTATCACGTTTGAAAGTTTTTTTTTCGACAACAACTTGAGCAAGACATCGTCGAAAATATGCATTTATTAACGACATATCAGTGATGGGTTGCTAAAAATGATTTATTGTTATTTATTAACATAGAAAGCGAGAGTTTTTTTCTACTATGCTTTTCTAGATCAATACTATTTTTAGTATTATAAATATTTAGATCATTCTCATTTTTTCCCGCATACAAATAAGCAGTGAATTTATTTCAAAATTTGATTTTTCTGTATACCTGCACAAGATGACGATAAGTCGGCGTCAATTGTCGTACACAAAACATCGCTCTTGCGTTTAACATGTTTGTTATCTGATTAGAGAAATCTAGAAGTGGTTAAAGGTAATTATAAATCGTTATTACGAGATTTTATATATGTTAATTGATGACAACATACTTCATAAAATTCAAAAGAACTGTTTTTGATGAATTATTGAAGCTCATTCTATTGATATAGGTTCCAAATTTTCTGGAATAGTGAGATCTTAACTCGAAGTTAAGGTTATATCTTGAAACTTTTAGATACAATCGAAATCTTGCATTATAGAAGTTATTAAACATGAAATACTAGCGTATATACAACTTCAGTCAGCTAAACACCTCAGATCTTAGATATCACATGAGGTTTTCCGTCATATTCTATGGATAAATCATGAGAATTCAACTGTTCATGTTGGAAAAAATCATTAAAATCGATGAAGAATGGATTTTTCATGTTATATCACATATAGCGAAGGGAGAAGATCAATTTAAACATGAAAATATCGCATTTAAAGTGTGTTCAAGTCTGAAAAGTTCATTTTTTCTATCGAAACTTTATTTATTGTTTACTCTCATTTCTATTTGTTATTTTCTATTAACCAACCATTTTGTTCAACCATCATGAGCGACATCATGCTAAGTGAACTTTTAAACAAAAGCTGTGTAGTATGGTAAAATCGAATTTAAGGCAAATATCTTAGGTCAAAGTAATTTACATAGAAATACTGCAATAGTGTCAAGCAAGACAAGCCACTCTTGACCAGAGTTTTCTTACAGTAATCTGTCGAAAATCTCACATGCAGCAATGTAAAATGTAAAGGAGATTGAACTTTTCAATAGTCCAAGGAAAAAAAACTTGAATGTTACATGAGAGTTTCTACTGCATGAAAACTCATATTGCATGTATCACGTATTTACTTTAACTAAGCGCAGCCAAATAATTTTTGCAGAACAGATTTGGAGAATCTCATGCTAGCAATAGCGTTGGTCACCATCATTTTGTTGCTATAGTTCTGTTGAGCATTGAATAAAGAGAAATTTTAAAATAACTATTTATTGCTGTATGGAATTATGTAGTAAATCCTATTGCCACGGTTTTGGTCAATGCTTACGCTACCCTTGATGATACAATGTGTCGAAAGGAAACTTAGATCATACTGATATGCGTTTTGGTCACTGAATAAATTTATCTAAATCAGCAGGTATTATTTAGCGTAACAATTTTAGCTCTTCTCTAGATGAACAATGCTCCACGATTGTACCAAGACAATCTTCTAAGTCTTACAAGTATAAAGTACCAACCATGATTTTATATTCCCTACGTTCAGTTTACTAAGCAAATGCAATAATGAGAATATACTAGAGAAAAATCTTTATTGTATAGACTAGGGAGATTCATGAAGAGCAGATCAACACGTGGCAGGAGAAAAACCAAAATATTGTTGCCAATCGTTATCAATAAATAAATTAAATCCAAAGAAAATATGTTTATATATTCTTTAAATTTTTCTCTTACACCATTTTCATACACCCATGTGTCCATAAAAATGTCTAGGCCATCTTGAAAACATATCCTGAAGCTAAACTATTTACAAGGCAAAACGAAAATCGTGCTGATTATTCTTTTTTTTTGTATTGAAGGATTTGCTTAGAAAACAAAGCAAGAGTATGATTGAAAAATTATTATTATTGTTACACACAATGTGCCTTGACTGTATGTGTATTCAAAATGTCTTGAGCGCCACTTTCAGAAGAATTCTACATGAATTCACTCTTTCGTCTATCTTATCTTGCTTTTGTACAGAAAGAATGCAAAAGCAGATGGTTACATCAATTTGAACAACTCTTGATAGCAGTCATTCGATAGTACAAAGAGCTTTCTAGTTTTAATCTTCCGTAAAACTTTGTGATTTTCATCTAGCCACAATCTGGAGTTGTTTCTTTCTCGATAGACTGAAGGATGAAAGTTAATAGATACGTGACATGCTTGTTGAATAGTAAATTCAAAAAAAAATTGAAGGATAATACAATTTACAATTGGGCATGATAACCAAAGAAAATTTCATGTTTCATACTCGATGACGTTCACCGATTGAGATTGTTTATTAATGAAATAGCAGTATTTATCCTTCATTGTAGTCTCAAAGATGAAAGTGAAGTAGAAAAGTATTTGATTATAATTATAATTTCTCAAGATGATGGTTGACTAGCCGTATGAACTAATTTTTTTTATTGTCAAGTACACAACTTACAAGAAAAAAAAAGGATCAGCAACGAAAGAATGATGAAATCAGAAGAGAAGAAAAGTAAGGAATCGTGGACGAGAAAAAGAACAAGAAAAAAAATGCACGTCTGTCAGCTTCCTTGGAAAATTATACACTTTTGCTTTATTATAAAAAAAACTTTTACTTTTCACCATTATTCTTTCCTGCGCCGCTTTGTTTCTCTTATATCGTGTATCTATATCGCCGTTTTTTTCTCTTCTCTTTTTGAATCGGCAATGATGAGGCAATCGAATTCGATGAGCGCAACTATCAGCAACGCTTGACTAGTTTGTTATATCTTCTCGTTTTTACTTCACACATCAGTCGTAATTATAACTAGACGATTAATAACTGAACATAAAATATGAAATAAAAATGGCCAAGATGATGGATATCGAAGATAACATTAAGGACGAATTTATTCACACCAAAACTATTTTTCGTCGTCATTCAAAAGGTCCTGTTATGTTTAATGGATGTTCACCTTCAGGTGATGTTATTATAATTGATAATATTAGTCCAAAGAAATCATACGATCTAACCGGATGGTACATTGAACGACAAACAAATTCTCAAAAATTTCTTCGATATACATTTACAGATAAATTTATTATTCCACCGTTGGCAACAATAGAATTATGGTCGAGTATTGCAACGTCTATGTCACCATCAAATGAAATGGAATCCAATCAATCATCAGAAGAACATGAACAACAGCAGACATTTGTTACAATCAAGACAAAATTATTAACATGGAATACGGCTCGACAATGGAGCATTAATAAACTTTTTGATTGTCATGGACATGAAAAAGCCATTTTTTCTCACCGAACATTGACACCGCTAGAATATGAGAAAGAAGAATAAATAATAAATAAAAAAAAAAGCGCAGTACTATTGATTTAAAATTGAAATGATAAAAGAACAGAAAGCACTGCTCTATTATTGACAAATACTCTATTAATATTGATCGTTGGTATTTCAATTATTAAAAATGAAGCGATAAAGCTTTCTTTCTCTTGAAACAGAAACTAAAAACCGATTAAAACCATCTTATCATTGTTGTTTTCGCTGATTGATTTATGATATTGAAGGCACGTGCTCGTATTTGAGATCTTTTCCGAGTCAATATTAACAAGCAGCATTATTTTTATCATATGCAGCTGTTTTGAAAGCATCGAACTATTTCATTTTTCGCACGCTAATTTACCAAAATAGTGAGTGGGAATCACGTAGGTGTACACAGATGTCGATTTTCTCAACTTGATGAAAGCGTCCTTATAAATTAGCAAAAACGATGGTATTTTTATTCGATAAATCTGCTTTGATAAACTCTGCTTCAACGCTTCAAATCATCAAAAATTTACCTTCGTTAAAATGAAGTGCATCGTATTAGTCGCTCTCCTTTGCTGCTTTGGCTTAAGCTATGGTCAAGGCATTTCAACACAATTTCTTGAAGAAAACTTGCTCAACCCTATGCTCAACTCAATGCTTAACAGTTCGTAGTAAAAACTAGTTTACTATATTTTCTCATAGTTTTCTTTCAAATAGATGCAGTATCATTACTTAACAGTCAAATAACCAGTCTTTTTTCAGGTCTTTTTGGCGGTATTGGTAAACGAGACCTCAGCAGCCTCGCAAACTTTAATTTAGGCCAAGTAAGAAAAAAAGACAATAATCAATTAGAAAGACGAAAGACTTTATTTGCTTTTTTTAAATAAGATTTTGACTCCATTTGTTGGCAAAATCAAAGAAATCTATCAACAATTATTTCAAGTTTTTCTTCAAATTGTTAACCATGCTGAAAGTGTAAGTTTTCCCGATGGAATTGTTTGGCTTCTTGAATAATGTTTCATATAATTTGTTTTTCTAGTGGATCCAAAAAGCAGACTTTGCCCGTATTGAATTCGTTCGCGCTGGTGATGCAGCTGAAGAAGCAGTTTCACGTTTAAATCTTGGTGTTGAAGTAAGGAATTGCTGAAAATCAAATCAATCATTGAAACTTATTCCGAATGTATATTTTTAGTTTTTACAACCACTTGTTAACCTTGTTCAAACACACATCCATGCTCTTATCTCTGACTTTCAAGGAATCATCCAACAAACCATTGCTGCTGTTGCAAAACCAATTAATTAAATCATTGGTAGAAAAACACTATTTTACAACCGAAAAATAAATATATGAATAAATAAATCATTCCTCTTCCAGTTTTCTGCTCTTATTGATAAATTCCATTGAATAACTATTGGCACACTTTGATGAAGAACTAATTTCATGCTTTTATCCTAATTGCTTGACCAACGCACAGCATAAATCATGAACTATTTTCAGTGTAAATTTAAACATATTTTTCATCGATTCAAATCATTGATCTATGTAGATCAATCGAATGTTCTTCGTTCTATTTCCCGAGAGCGAACATCAATTATTCAGTATCCGTTAACAAAAAGTCGATTGATATTAGTGATTAAATTTTTTCACTCTAAATAAATCGAATAGGAGCAAGATGCTCTCATTTAGTAGGCATTTTTCTAGAGACCAGGTGAATGTCTGAGTTTTTTTTGTATTTCATAAAATCTGAAAATCAAAATGGCGTAAAAAAACGAATATTTCATTTTAATTGAATGTGAAAACTTCTTGGTATTTAGAAACGGAGGAATCGGTTTACAATCAGAAAGCTAGTTTAACTATATATATTATTTCGATATAGATCAGTGGAAAAAAATGAGTATCATCCGATTCTGTAACACTATAGGCACTTGTTGTTTAAAAAAAGAATAATCGTTGTTGAATGCTGAATGAATAGAGAGAATAGAAGATGGAAATTTCAAACGATATACATTTTTTTTCTGTTTACTATGAAAACAAAATTTGTAATCCTTAGTAAAGGCTTATTTCAGTGAGACTTTCTATGTACCTTTCGATTAATGCTGAGTAGAGAATTTCATGTCATTAAATAACCCATATGATAGAATGTTTGTGACCCTATTGAAGTCACAAAACAAAAGTGTTTTCTCAATTTATCAGACCACGTGTGTCTGCATGCTTATAGAGTTCTGAAATTTACATCAAATATCATATTATTATTATAATGACTCGCACCCTCTGAAATAGATGTAGGCAAGATAGTTTCGTCCCTGAATGCGTGAATATATTAACATGAACTCACTTTTGCCTAGGCTAAAACGTAAGAAAAAAAGTAACGTCCGGTTCCGTTCGTGTCTAATAGAAACGCTGACAGCTGTTAAAATAATCTTAAGAAAAATTCAAGTTATGATAGTTGCAAAAAGCACTATAGGCCGTGTTAGATAGTTACGTTTACCTAACTCTTTCTTTCTTCAAACCGACTTCAACTAGAATCACTTCAACTACAACTTCTTCCAATCCGAATTCACTTAGGTCTCATGACCAATAGATAGATATGAGAACAAAGAGAGGTAGTGGTCGCAGATAGCGCCACTACCTAACAGGCCGTTTGTCCATATTTATAGACGTGCATTAATTGCCCGACAAATTGTAAATAACACGCTCATTTCTTTCCCTTCAATTAGTGTACCGTATCATTTATATTTTGTTATCACGTTCACGTGTTTTCTTATATCGAATTCATACCTACGATGTGTATGAGATAGTATTTAGAATTATATTTTCTTGGTATAAATTTGCTAATAAATAAACTAAAAAAAAAAAACTGTCGTTGACATTACTGGTGTGGAATGTAAAGGCCTCTAAGCGAATGACAATAAGGTTATAGGTGTATGTTGCCATCACTTCCACAAATTCTAACTTGCACTTCATACCTGAGCCCATCCCGCAATGTAATCTGTACAATTTTTGATTTTCATGTACGTATTCACAAACAAATGAAAAAAGTTGTTTACTTTATACGACAAATATTTATTTTTAGTTAATCGTTCACTTACAATTAAACATAAACAACAATTAAAATAATTACAATATACGACACTGATTTTGTCTTCTCGATCGATTGATTATAACTAGACATTATTTATTTATCTGAGTGTGTTAAGAATAAATGTATTGTTCTGCGACATGTCTGTTGGTTCAATTTGATTCCTTCGAATCAATCCGTACATTAGTCGTTTAAAATTTTTTCTCATCTCTTTTGACCTGTACAAATATGTGTAAAATGTACAGACAAAATTGAGATGATAAAATAAACGAATAATTGTTTGAAACAAGTGTTCAATTGCTAATCGATCAACACTTTTATATGTTTTACTTGTTGCCTGTGTATAGATACTATATAAACCAAATGGTATTCCAGAAATGCTAAGAATAATTAATTGAGGAATAAGCATACGACGAACTTGTATCTTTAAATTATTATTATGATTGTGACCTCTATCCGATTGAAGATTTCGAATAATACCACGCGTACATACAACGATTACAGCAAGTGGAGCAATTGTGTAGGCTACAGGTGTTACGAAATAGTCATTCATTCTTGAAAGTGGACTCTCTATAAAAGCACAAAGACCGCTAGCATTGCTAACCATAAAGATAATTGGAAAATATACGATGCTCCAGAAGATTATTGTACCGACAATGGCAAATCGAGTCATCCGTATTGAACTCCAACGACGTCGAACAGTAGCGTCACGCGATGTACTAATATACTGATCGAATGCAGCCCAACATGGAAATGAAATAGTTGCAACTGTTGTCGAATAAAATAGATAATGATGTTCTCGACAGACAATAATATTCGTATTGTATATGCCTAAACCGAAACCATCGACAAGTATACCTTGTAAATAGACAGATGGGAGATGTAGTGCTGTCATGACTGCTCCCGCTAATAGATATTGAATTGTTGGATTTCGTAGAAAATAACTTTGTCTCGTAAAGATGATTATAGTTAATATCCCTCCAATGGTACCAAAGATTACCATCGGCAAAGCAATAAGATAATTGAGCCAACGCGACATTGCATCAGCTGTTGCTGCTGTAAACGGCATTTTTCTTTAACGATACTACAATGTTTGAATCTATGGTAATTTTCATGTATTTTAATATTTTTTTCAATTAAGGGATATTTATAGTCTAGTCATAGAAAAATGGCAGAAGCAGCTGCGTCTTAATCAGTGTTTTATTTAGGTTTCATTTTAGATGGGCAGCGCTCACCCACTAGATTAATTACTGATAATAATGAAACCTGTATTTCATGCATCATCCAAGAAAAAAAGAAATTTCTAAAATCATAGTTGCGAACGGATATTTTCTAACGCCTAGCTATACTAGGCGATGCGATTACTAGAGATTTACCATAAGGTGCGGAATATATTCCTATATGCATCAAAACGAACTTTTGTAAAGCGAATGCTAGACGTCGCAAGAATTGAAGCGCTGTATATTATTATTATAAAATTAGAAGAACAGCTGCATCTTTGTATCTCAGTGATTAGTAATATATAGACCGCTTTTAAAGTTGATCTATAGAAAAATTTAATTGGTATTACCAGTCTGTACAGTACAAATCAATCGATAAAGTGTAATACACAGTGAAGTTATATGGTATAAACAATTTTGGAGAGAAAATTGTGCAGGTGCTCTATAATTGCTTCATAACTATCAAGAAAAAGTATTTACTACATGGAAACATACGTATATTTATTTTGATGACAAGATTATTCTCTCAGACTATGCAATTATCTCTATCCTTTCTCTCCTAAAAATTGTAATCTATTTAATCTCATTTGTACTATCTTTTTTCAATTTAAATATTAATTTCTTTTTTCTCAGATACTTAGTTGCAGCTTCAGGATATAATAGTCGCAATATATGCACTCATGACCAAAAAATAATGAAAACCCTTTATTTTGCAGATTTTATTGCTTTTCCTCTTTAGATAATAACGGAAATTTCATAAGGAAAGTAACCTGGCCTCTAATTGCACTTTTTTAAAAATATAGGAATCCTTAGAGGATCAAAGTTGTCAAAAATATAGGATTTTCGACAAAAAAATGACAAAAAGAGAGGACGCTTGATACACTGCTTCTATTCAATTTTTTTTGTGTTTTTTAATTGCTCTGCTCGAAAATCATTTTAATGAAGCTGTTATAAACAGTTCAACCGTAGCCAAGATCCTTATGTAATTTTTCTACTGAAATAAGCCGCTAATTCGAGGACCATTAGAAAAGCTTTCTCAAATCGATAAATAACAGCAAAGTAGATCATAAACTTTGAAAAAAAATACATGAAAAAGACAAATACTATTCTCATAAATTAAAGGAGGCGTTTCAGATTACGGACATGATTTCCCAAAAAATCTCAAACTAATTTTATTGTCCTGATAATCAGCATTCATTACTTATTATTTTCTACAAGTTTATTTTGTATTTTATCATAACTCAATTTTTTCTGGTAATAAATAAGTGTAAATGAAAATGCATATACACAGGAGAACTTATTTTTTTCCAGGGATGTATATATACATGTATATATACACAGCTTTTATATCTAACTAAAACTTCACTAAAANGTGAATTTTTTTTTCCTTTTGAACTATCTTGTATTTTGTACTTAGTATTAAACAAGTTCTCAGTCAGCCCACTAAATAGGCGAAAGGAAAAATACTATTTAGAACAAATGTCACTATAATACAAGAATTTGTTCAAAACACATGATTATACACATTAAAAGTTTTTTTTTTGTCTAAAAACAATAGCAAAATAAAGAGGTTTTCGGAAATTTTCTACTTTTTTTGATAAAATATAGGAAAACTAGGAATTTTTAGGAAAATATAGGACAAAAATAGGTCGTTTTTGAAAATATAGGGATTATAGGAAATATAGGTCGAATCGCAGCCCATAAAGTAACTGACAGCTGAGGGTGTGGGGCGTGGGTGGGTGGGTGTGAACCCGTTGTCCGCCTTCCCCTGCACGCGCACTTGCTGATTGGTTATCATTTACCACAAATCGCCATCCCCACATACATCCCTACATCATATCCCTATTTGTGGATGATAAAAATAATATTATCCCTACTGGTGGCCAAATAGGGATTTTGCTTTACGGATTTTTCAATTTAGGGATTTTTTTTTGAAATATAAGATATGTCGTATACATCATGATGGAACATCATGTTCTATCTTGCTGAAAATCGTTTTTTCCATCAAAGGCAGGTGGTGCCCCAACTACAGCAGTACGTGCATACACATTCTGGTGACCAGATAGACAGATATCAAATAGAGAGATACCAGTAGACGGACATGATTGATTAGCTTTTTAGGATTCTGGTGACCAGATACAGAGATATAAAACAGAGACATACTAGTAGAGAGATAAGGTTGAGTCGCTTTTTAGGATTCTGGTGACCAGAATGTGTTTGCACGTACTACAGTTTTTGGGGCACCACCTGCCTTTGATGGAAAAAAAACGTTTTTCAGCAAGGTAGAACATGATGTTTCATCATGACGTATACGATATATCTGATATTTCAAAAAAAAAATCCCTAAATTGAAAAATCCCTAAATCAAAATCCCTATTTAGTCACCAGTAGGGATAATATTACTTTTATCATCCACAAATAGGGATATGATGTAGGGATGTATGTGGGGATGACAATTTGTGGTAAATGATAGGCATTCACACTTGCTATGTTGTGTTTGTGTGTAGACCGGGGTATGTTCGCCTTTCATCACACCTACATCGATACCCTACCATCAAACCCTATAAAAAGGAAATCTAAATCTATTCCTAACTTATAAATGGGAGTGAAGGTCAATTTATAAATTTTATAATTTATAAAAAGGAACTCTAAAGTCTATTCCTAAATCTATTCCTAAATTATAAATGGGCTGTGAATTTGACGATCTTTTCCTTTGCTCTGGGATAATTTTTAAATGGTCGCGATTTTTTTTCCGTTTACTTTCGAGTTGTGAATAGTCATTAGATGTCTATTTATATTTCAAGTCGAACTAGGCATCTCATGTATCGGATATGGTATGGATTTCATTAAGCCGACGAAATCCTATCGGTATCTGGGTGTGCGACCTACAATCGGAACCCTAGTGTTGGAATTCGATAGGTTCCAGTGTCGGAATTTAACGGAATCCGCCATAACCATTCGACCCATGTGTTCTGTTGGGACCAGATGCTTATTCATTGGTTATTAAGAAAATGATTTTTTTCCGTCGGATCCATTAGTAGGTGTGTGACTAGGAATCTGACCGGATTTTGTCGGCTTGTCGGATCTCATGAAATCCGATAGGATTCACTGTTGAATTCACTCACCTGGGAAACCATGTAATATGGCACACTTCGTATACATTTGTTTATTTATAAGCGACTTAAATCTCATACAATCCCATGTCGTCTCTTTTTTATCAACTGTGCCGCAGATACGCGTGACTATGGCGCATTGATCGTAGTGAAGATTTCTATAAGAAACGACGCTTATTGTGATGCAGATCAACGTAACTGCGTCCTAGTGATCGCATCCTACGATCCCTTGTAGGTATAAATGGCCAATTATAAATTATTCCTCCTTGTAATTGGCTACACTCTAACAATAAAACATAGTCACAGAAAATCAGTATAAATAGTAGTGCTCGGCACATTTTATTTCACAGGTCATTCTACTATAAGCAGTAGAATACATACTTTTTATTTTTTTTTAAATTTTTCTAGATTAAAATCTTTTTAGTTTTTCAATTTTTTGTAATTAAATTTTTTTTCTTCTATTTATTAAATTTTAAAAAATTGTTTTAGATGCTAGTATTTTTATTTTTTGGATATTTATCTTTATTATCCTTAATTTTTAAGTTTTAATTTTTTTTTAACTTTTAACTTAGTAAATTTTGAAATTTTTTTAGGTTTTAATTTTTCAATTATTTTTATTGTGAAAATTTTTAATTTAAAAATTGTTTTTTATATTTTTTATAAAAATTTTTATTTTATCGTTTTAAGTTTTTCATTTTGTGCAAAAATATTTTAAATTCAGAATAAAAGTACAAATAAAATGAAAACCTGGTCTATATCATCTTTTGCACCAATTGCGACGACACTGTGACCCATAATTGCGAAATACTTGGACGCAGTTATGAGTAACTTGGATTTTCTCACCGTAACTACCCGTAGTTGCAATTTTTTCATCGTAGTTACGCGTAGTTACGTCGAAATTTTCTGCAACTACAGGTCACAGTGCGATCGCAGTTATGCCGTAACTGCGCCACAGTTTCATCGTAATGAAACATATGGGATGGCTAATAGTAGATCTGCATAGTCTTTGAAAGTTTCACTCAATCTTAGAAACAGCAGTTTATTTTTGAATAATCTCCTAACTCGAATTTGAATATAAGTGAAATGCAGAAAATTATATGGCGCTCTCAAGAAAAAACATGCATCTAAATTCTAAATTTATCCCCTAAATACTGCCTNGTAAGCTTATTTTTTCTAAAATACTCATGACAGTTTAAATAATACTTTAATGTAGCCAGTGTAGAAAGTCAGGAAATAAAGATTTTACCTCAATTCTAGCTTATATTTCGTCAAAGACTATCAAAATATTAGTAAAACTGCGAAACAGTCTATGAATAGATGTGGGTGATTCTACTGTAAACTATGAGGTAAAAGTGGACCATATTCGGATACACTAGTTCGATCTTGATAAGTTTTAGAATGGTGTTTTATTTGATGTTCACTTGAAGTGATCTCATAAACATAAGAACGAAAATGTTCATCTTATAGTTGACATGTATCTTATTCTTGTTTTGATGATTTCACACATACCCATGTTGAAGAAAACAGTGCGTAAAATACCGTAAAAACAGTAACTTATAAAACGGCGCCGTTTTCTGTCAGCTCAGACAACGAATAATAATAGTGTTAAAAACGGTAGCCGTTTTCTAGCAAAAAAGACGGTTCGTAAAACGAGCTTACGGGTTGCGGTAATATAAGATGAAAATGAATGCCTGCTTATACCGTTTTATAGCCATTTCAGACCTTTTAAGATGTTCGTTCAGACGATCGGAAGGATTGCCCTAGGATAAGATAAAATAGTATTATTTTGTTTTTTCTCTTCCTTTTGTTTTGATGTTTTTATCAATTATTTTAAGATGTTTCGGAGATATCTTTCTCGTACTTCAGTTTTATTTTATTTTGTATTATGTTTTCGTTTTTGTTTTTACTATTTACAATTTGTATCTCACTATTCTTTTTCTTTTAATAGTGGGGCGGAATGGCAAGACGGTAATATTGGCCGATAAAACTTATATGTTTTGACGTTCCATTCTACTATTTAAAAGAAAAAGAATAGTGAGATACAAATTGTAAATAGTAAAAACAAAAGCATAACACGAAATAACATAAAACTGAAGCAGGAGAAAAATATCCAAGAAACGTCTTAAAATAATTAATTATTCTAATCGGAAAATAATTATAAGATAAAATAATTATGAATTATCTCTCAACTAGTAGTCAAAGAGAAAATAGCAGAGAGATCAATTTGATCATTCTTTGCGTTATTGATTGTGAAACCCAGTGAAAAATATTTCGAAAAAAAAACGGAATAGAATGGTTTCATGTGGAGATGGAAACCTCTCTCCTACGTAGATAATGCGTTCCTTGTTTGAGCGAATGCGTCCAGAGCCAGAAAGAAATATTCTCGATCTGAAGGAACTCGTTCTTTACCGTTCCACACTAGTATGGAATACTTTCTTCTATACTGAAAAATCGTTCCCTATTTGATGAGAAAGCATTCTGAATCATTCTTAAACCAGTAGAATTCATTCTAGTTCATTTTCTTTCGGAACGGTTAACATAGCATTTCATCGAAATAAAATAGCTTCCTTTTACGTTCTCTCACGAGCCTTTAAGACAATGGATTCTCTGAAGAGATGAATGCTTTCTTTTCGAAGCAAACCACATTTTCATTCTAAAATGAAAGGTCTGAAGCAAAGCAGGTTGAAATTGATGTGAGAAATGATGGAATCTTCATTCAACTTTACTTTAGTGATATTTGGTCTCATTTAGAAAAATTATTATTTTAATAACGGTTTCAGTTACAACGAATTGGAGTACGCCATTCGATAGAGCTCGTCAAGTTGCATCAGGAACAGTCTTTTGACTAATTGTAGATTCATCTATTAATGATCACCCAGGTGATCAGAAAGGTTAACCATTTTAAAGAAGGAAAGCGTTCCACAAGTGGCAGAATGCGTTCTTCACTGTTCCATTTCGAAACGACCATGAACATCTTCTTAGAAAGATAGAATGCGTTCTAGTTCGTTCCATTTGAGAACGGTTTCCATTTATTGTGGAACGTTTTATTTTCTTAAAAAAAGAGCTTCAGTTCTTTTGGAACGCATTCTTTACCGTTCTTTTTTAGTAATATTTTTCACTGGGAAGCAACTGGTAAAGTCCAGTGTAGCTTTTATGTATCTTTTCGTATTCAAATTGACAATCAATATAAAGCTTCCATACGAAAATTATATTAATCAAGTATCCGCAATGATAAATAGGACTCTCTTTGGGTTTGATATGTCAATGACAAACTGGATAGAAGTGGAGTAGTTTACCGCTACTCACGACAACGATGTTTATTCGCTCATTCACATATCCAGAGTGTAACAACTTCATACGTGTATTACACGTATATATAGGAGTGAGATATATTATAACAATGGAAAGAGAACAGAAGGAAGAGGAAGAGAATCATCGAAGCGTGCCATCAATATCGGCACAGTATCAATTGATTGTATGTAAAGTATATACAGCATACAAAGGTTTACATCAATTGTATTGGTTTAATCTGATGTTCACGAAGACATTTACTCATAACATTCTTTCCAACCGAAAAACAACGGAATGAGTTAAGTACTAGAGCATGGCATGGAAAAAAATAATAACATCACTCATGATATGAGGCACTATTCGTCTCTTGATATTTCTCAAAGTTTCTGATTACTATAATTTCCAGTGATTGATTGTCAGCGGCTACCTACGAGCACACTCTAGTGGATTTATTTTTTTAAGGTAACATCAGATCTTCGTCTTCGATTGAACACAATTTCTATTTTATATAAAAGTATCTTTTGAATAAAGTATGGATATCGCTTATTGGTCCGATATTATGTTCAATAGATGTCATTTTTTTAGTCTTCGAAGAAACTGTTTTTAATAAATAAAACTTTTAGAAACCGATAAAAAACCTAAAAAAATCTATTTACTGAAAAATCTTCATAGGTAAAAAAAGCATCTTTAAAATTTCTACACGAAGGTTTTCTAACTCATTGCAATGAAATCAACAATATGATGATGGCGAATACCATTTCACATTTGTTATTTTTTTCATGACTATATTTCTTTTTCAACAATCACTTATTTTTCAGATAAGATGCCAGCTAAAGCTGCACAACCCAAAAAGAAAGAAAAAGAAGCATCGAGCAGTTCTGGTAGCAAAGCTAAGAAGAAGAAATGGTCGAAAGGAAAAGTGCGCGACAAACTTAACAATATGGTCAGTTTTATGGTTGTTGTTTTTCGTATTTTTTCTACTGTTTATCATTCAATTTAAAGGTTTTATTTGATAAAGCAACTTATGACAAATGTGTCAAAGATTTGCCACAATATAAACTTATCACTCCGGCCATTGTAGTCGAACGTTTTAAAGTCCGTGGCTCATTAGCCCGTGCAATAATCCGTGAACTCATGCGACGTGGTCTTATTCGCGCCGTTGTAAAACACAGTCGGCAAGAAATCTATACTCGATCATCGAAAGAAGATGCACCAGGTGAACAAGAGGCTGGCAAAGACGGTGCTCCTGAAAAGGAAAAAGGTGGCGGCGGTAAAAAAGGTGGCAAAAAAGCAGCTAAAGTAGAGGCTGCTGCAGTTGAAGAAGCTACTGCTTAATAAGTTAAAATATCACACCAACAAAAACCGTTTTTTTTGTTTGTTCAATTGTTTTTTTCTGAATAAACATAAGAAGAAGAAAAGAAAAGCTAGAAAAAATCTGTTCTACTACTATGAAAAAAAAAACAAATAATTTCTTCTAGATATGTTTCAATCAAATAATTCTCAAAATAAACGTAAAGAAATATACAGATATACAGCACCATGGATGGTTTATGCGATGAATTGGTCTGTACGGCCTGATAAACGTTTTCGTCTTGCACTTGGTTCATTTGTTGAAGAATATAATAATAAAGTAAATAAAAATCGAGAAAAGAAAACATTAAAAATTTTTCTTCCATTAGGTTCAAATTATCTCACTCGATGAAGATACATCAGAATTTAGTGCACGTTCTGTATTTGATCATCCTTATCCGACAACAAAAATTATGTGGATACCAGATACAGTAAATAAGGCCTCATTGAATTTATATTTCATTTTCTCCATCTAAAGAAAGGTACTTTACCTGATTTACTTGCTACCAGCGGTGATTATTTACGTGTTTGGCAAACAAGTGATAATGGAACAAGATTAGAATGTTTATTAAATAATGTAAGATTAATTTAAATTCCTTTTTTTTTATTTTATTCAAATTTTTAATTGGCTTAGTTTTTAGAATAAAAACTCTGATTTTTGTGCGCCTTTAACATCATTTGATTGGAATGAAATTGATCCGAATTTAATTGGCACGTCAAGTATTGATACAACTTGTACAATATGGGGTCTCGAAGTACGTTTTCTAAAACGAAGAAAAACAATCTCTTTGAACGAATGAATTATTTTTGCGATAAACATAATCTACTTTTTGTTTCAATAGACGGGTCAAGCTATTGGTCGAACGAATCCCATCAGTGGCAATGTTCGAACACAATTAATAGCTCATGACAAAGAAGTTTATGATATTGCTTTCAGCCGTGGTGGTGGTGGACGTGATATGTTTGCATCAGTTGGTGCCGATGGTTCCATACGAATGTTTGATCTACGACATTTAGAACATTCGACAATAATCTATGAAGATCCTCAACATCATTCTCTATTACGTATTGGCTGGAATAAACAAGATCCAAATTATTTAGCAACATTCGCTATTGATTCAATGGAAATAATTATTCTCGATGTTCGAATTCCATGTACACCAGTTGCTCGACTAAATAATCATCGTGCTGGTGTTAATGGAATAGGTTGGGCGCCGCATTCACCATGTCATATTTGTACAGCAAGTTAGTATAGAATTTAGCGTATTTGTTTTTCCAGAATATTTTGTTATTTTTTGTATAGGTGACGATCGGCAAGCATTAATTTGGGATATTCAACAAATGCCAAAAACAATTGAAGACCCTATTCTTGCTTATACAGCTGATGGTGAAATAAATCAAGTACAATGGAGTACAACACAACCAGACTGGATAGCAATATGCTTTAATAATTTTCTTGAAATCTTACGTGTATAGTTTATCTGTGTAAGCAAACACTTTTTATAAAAATGTATTTATCAATGTAATAGAAAACTCATTTCTATTGGCATGAGATATTGATGCTTTTTTTTGTATTGTACTGTTTTCCTTTTGGTTTTTTATACTTAAAAAAATAGAATTAAATTTATATGAAAAGATGGCGCGAGATTGAAAATTTGTCTAAAGACGTGTTTTTTTATTATTTTTTTTTATGTCGGTCGTGTTTTAGACGTCAATATGAAGGACACCGAGCTGTTCATTGACAACCAATAGGATATAACATTAAAAAATATATATAAACAATCCACTATGATAATTATTTCATTTCATTTCAGATTTTCTTTCTTTCTCTATTAACTTCTCGACAATGTCTGGACGTGGCAAAGGTAAACTATTTGTTATTCATTAGACAAAACCTTTAATAATATTTCATTTTTTTTATTTAGGTGGCAAAGGTCTTGGTAAGGGTGGTGCCAAACGCCATCGTAAAGTGCTTCGAGATAATATCCAAGGTTAGTAGTTAATGAGAAAATAGAAAGTTTAGATGACGTCACTAAATAAATCTTTTATTTCTAAATAGGCATTACTAAACCAGCTATTCGTCGATTGGCTCGACGAGGTGGTGTTAAACGTATTAGCGGTTTAATCTATGAAGAAGTTCGAGGTGTTTTAAAAATCTTTCTCGAAAATGTTATTCGTGATGCTGTTACATATACGGAACATGCTAAACGTAAAACCGTTACAGCCATGGATGTTGTTTATGCTTTGAAACGTCAAGGTCGTACACTCTACGGTTTTGGTTCATAAACAAAAGAAAAATGAATTGATGTATCCTATGCAAATACATAGCTATATAAATTTAATTGTGTATTTAATATTTGTTCTTCTCTATTTCGTGTATTCAATATTGTACATTGCTCTTCATTTATTCATATAGCTGTTCTTCTTTTGGTGTATCGTTTGTCACGAAAGATGTTTCTCTTATATTTATGTTTATTATTCTCCTATATAGAAAATAAAGTGAAAGTCAAATAAAATTTCGAAATAATTTGTATCACCAAATGAATATGTGCAAGAAGCCAATTTAATTACGACATGATCAGGGGCAGCAGAGAGTCATTAAGCCAGGCGAAGCTCATAATATTCTTTTTCTGCCGTGGGATTATACGAAAGCATCAAGCAGAAAATAAGTCTTCTTTTTATTGAACTTCAGTAAAAATAAAGTTGGTCAGTATAATAAAAAAAAGATTGGAAAATACCAAAAAAATATTTCTCTTTGCTCCTGCTTTGATGCAAGAATAAAAAATAACAAATTCAGTACAAAAGCAAATGAGACTCAAACCTCATGGGTCTCAGTGGCTCCGTCGCCAGTGATGGTAGTCATATTTTAGATTCAGTCAAGTCAGATTATACAGACCGAATAAAGCAACAAGACAAAATTCAAATTATTGTTGCAACTGCCTGTTCCATCTATCGCATGTACATTACGATTGCAAGAGAGAATCTTCAAGAAATAGTGCGTTAAACATTCATTTTAGCATTAAATTTTTTCACACGGAAAGTTTATTGACATACAGACAGAACGGACGGCAGTGAAAAAACTCTTCATGTGGTGATGACTCATTCTTCGATCGTTTGAAATCCAATCAAAAGATGGCGGTTGCACACAAATAATAAAATTTTGAAAGCTAATCGAAAATTCATTTAAATAAAATACAAAATAATGTTTAAAATTTATTTATTATATCTTTCTTATTAATTTAAATCAGCAAATTTTTATTGATACTTCCAGCAACAAAGTAAAACATGGACTATTCGACTCCTCTATGTTAGATATAGATTTTAATAGTTTATTCAAACGCGATTAATATATTTGACAATTTCTTATTCTCCAATTTTTTTGTAGATCTCTCTGTCTTAAGTTCATCCTACAAAATGCCTGAAGTGTAAGTGTGATCGTTATTTGTTTTTTTCTCGCTTTGTATTGATCGTAATTGTTTTTATTAAAGCGTCAAAAAGGCAAACACAAGTACAACACCAAAAAAGGCCGTACAAAAGGTACCAGAAGTCTTATTAAAGAAACGAAAACTCTATGCTGATCTTAAAGCGCGTCGACTTCGTGCTCAAGTTCAAGCCGTTAAAGTAAAGCAATTTTTCATTGTATTTTTAAATTTACTTTGCTATGTTATATTCATAGGATAAGAAATATAAACGTTTACTTATATTCAAACGTGCTGAAAAATATGCAAGCGAATATAAAAAAAAAGAACGTGATTTAATTCGCCTTAAACGTTCAGCTAAAATCCGTAATAACTATCATGTTGATGCTGAACCAGCCCTTGCTTTTGTTATGCGAATCCGTGGGTACGTATATTGATAGTTAAGAATTCTTATTGTTTTTCTTTAACTTTTAATTTTTTAGTATTCGTGGTGTTCATCCACGAGTTAAACAGGTTCTTCGTCTATTTCGTTTACGTCAAATAAACAATGGTGTCTTTGTTAAACTTAATAAAGCTACTATTCAAATGTTACGTATTGCTGAGCCATACATCGCATGGGGTTATCCAAATTTGAAATCCGTTCGTGAACTTATCTATAAACGAGGATTCGGAAAAGTCAACAAACAACGTATTCCATTATCTGATAATAGTGTTATTGAAAGAAATCTCGGTAAACGAATAGAAAATTTTATTCTATTACGTACATATTTTTTTTTGCTTTGTTTTATTTAGGTAAACAAAATATCATCTGTATGGAAGATCTTGTCCATGAAATTTTTACAGTTGGAGATAGCTTTAAAAAGGCTTCAAACTTTCTCTGGCCATTCAAACTTAACAACCCAAAGGGTAATGAATGATAGAAATTATAGGATTTTATAATTGTTTTTCTTTTAAATTTTCTAGGTGGTTGGCGAAAGAAAGCTAATCACTTTGCTGATGGAGGTGATTTTGGAAACCGTGAACAATATATAAATCGATTGTTGCGTAAAATGGTTTAGACGTGTATGAAGTGTTTTTTCACGTTTTATTCATTTATCAACAGCAACATGGGAATAAAAACAAAAAGAATAACCATTATTGTTTTGTTTTTTCTTGTCGATTTAATACATTCGAGAAAAATAAAAAGAAGAAGATAAGAATTCAAAAATCTTTTTTTGTGCAGTCTTATTGTTAATTTTGCCAAAAAAATACGATCTTCATTTTGCAAGAACGAACTGATCAGTATCAGCCATTATTTACAATATTGAGTTTTATATATTTTAGCTTTCATTATATCGAGTAAAGAGTTGATGATCGGCTTTTTGTTGTTTGTATAAAAATGTATGATTATCTTATTCGATTCATTGAAGATGAATTGGTCTACTAACAGTGAAGAAACAAACAGTATTGTGATCGCACATAGTTAGACTACGTATTTTGAGGCCCATGTTTAACTGTACATATTCATCAGAATTAGCTATTACTAGAGTCTTACTATAACTGAAATATCTGTACAAAGGCAATACATGATACTTTTTGAAGAAAAGATACATCGCAATAATGGTTTTGTTTTATTAGTTGAATGCGTTTTGTGACTTCCTATTAAATATGGTAGATAGAACCTTGCAACCCTTATAGCCAAGGTTGTCAGATCACAAATTCAAAAATTGAAAAAGTTTTTCTTAAAATCGGAAGATCTGACGACCCTGATGCATACACTGCTAGTGTTCTTCTTGGACGTGATACGATATATGCTGCGAATCAGGCAAGCTATTCAAACAGTTCTGGTTCGCATCAGTATGCTATTGACAGCAGTGATTTCAATAATGATGATGTGCTTGATCTCATGATTGTAAATTCAGTACACGCAACTATTGGCATGCGTTCAGGACATGACAATGGTACTTTCATCGAAGAGAGCAAATATCCTGCGGAGAATGACTCAAGTCCTCAATCCGTGGTTGCAGGAGGTTTCAACATGGACTACCAAATGGATATTGCTAATACCTAGACTGATAAAGCTAGTTTTATCAATGAAACAGTGTATTCTGTTGACTACGGTTCTCATCCGTGTTTTATTAAGATCGATAGCTTCAACAAGAACAATCGAATAGATCTTGCCATCGTGAATCGCGGCACTAGTGCTGTTGACGGTTTTACCCTCTTTTGACTATGTAAAATTTAGAATTTATAGCTCATTTGTAATTGGACCGAATTGTTGTCTTCGCTCAGTAGCTGTCGGAAATTTCAACAATGACAGTCTTCTTGATGCCGATGCTGCTAATGAAATTATTAATAATGTTTGCATACTTCTTGGGTATGACATAATCGAAGCTTTGAACCACAAAAGACATACGCAACTGGAGATGCTTCAACTCCGCATTCGATCACTGCAGTTGACTTCAATAGAGAGTATTATCTTGATAAAACTGTCGTCAATTCTGACTCTAACAATGTTCTCGTGTTCTATAGATATGGGAATGGAAGTTTTGGCAATCCTAAACTCTACTCACTAGGTTATGATGCTCGGCTCTATTCGGTGGCTGTCGGTAATTTCAATAAAGATTCTTGGATTGATATGACAGCTGTAAATTATGACACTGACAATGCGAATATTTTTTTTACACATGTGATGAGGCAAATAGTTGACACGGAATGTTTCTTGTTTTTCATTCTAGTCATTTTCTATGTAAAACTTTGAGATAGATCATATAATGTCTTGCTTGTACTATTAATCTCATAACAACGAAGCTGGCTTTTACCATCGAAGAAACGTTATCGGTTCATTTTTTTGCTTTTTATCCTCTAAATTTGTAACTTAAAATAAAACTTTATCTTTACGTAATTACTATGAAATAGCGTTCTAGATGATGCATTTCGATATTCTTTGCAAAATTTCATTCGATGTTGCGTTTTTACTTTCTTGCTATTCCGATACGGAATTCTTCAAATTTGCTTTACTAGTTCACGGCGAAAGATGAGAAATAGAAAAACTCAAATTTATGTTAAAATTCCGAATGAACGAAGATTTACATATATGCATGTTACGATGTTCTATTGATCAACGGAAGCTCTTAATCTTAACGTAGTTCTCAATGAAGCTAGATAGACATTATTATGATTTAATTAATATTTTCATACATCAATATGTTTGCACTTTCTCATGCAAAACTATACATGACATAATCTTCTTTATACGTTCATATATTTCTTGTTCTTTTAACTAATATACATTTGATCTATGGGAGAGATTATATATATATATATTCGTTTTTCTATCATAATCTATTAGAAAATCATCCTGATTGTGCGCCCGCGAAAAAATTTGATGAAATTATAAAAAAAAGAGGGCTTGGTGAGTAGCAGTCAGAAGGAATTTGTTGAAGAACAGAGAAAAAAAACAGTTTACGTCTGTTTTTTTTTATACAATCAATATTATCCATCGTATTTTTAATATGTGGATGTGTTGGTGGCAATGATTTTTGTAGGATATCAAGCGACTTTTCCACGAATAGAAGTACTTTTGAGTGGTCACCCATGTCACTATAGACTAGAGCAACGTTGTTGTACGCAGTGGCTAAATCAGAATGATTTGGAGGTAAAACTTTTATTCTAATTTCCATATCTTTTTTTGCATAGTTTGAGTGCTTTCACGTAGTTACCCATATTGTCATACACTTGGCCAATATTGTTGTAAGAAGTACTTAGATCTGGATGATTTGGTGATAGACTGTTTTCCCTTATTTTGAATGATTTTTCATAAAATTCAAGTACTTTCGAAAAATCACCTATTTTGTTATGTATGTCACTGATACAACTGTAGGAAGCAGCAAAATTTAGATGATTCGGTAGCAACGATTTTTGTATTAAATTTAGTTCTTTCTCGTAAAATTGCAGTGCTGTTGAGTAATCAGCCATGTAATAATCACAGAGACCAATGTTGTTGAGGGTAGGAGCCAAGGATGGATCACTCTCTGGAAGCGTTTTTCGATGCGCTTCAAGTGATTTCTCGTAGAATGCAGCTGCCTGCTGGTATTGACCTTGTTCGTTTTTTAACCATCCAAGTTGATGATAAATATGTGCTGGGTCACTATCATTGGTTGTCTTCTTGATTAGTTCATTGTAGAGTTCTACTGCTTGGTTGAAGTGACCTACTTTCAGCATTAGTTTACCCATCCTTTGTCATCGATCTCCTCTTTCATACGTCGGGAGAGTACAACAAGTTGTGAATCTTTATCGTCAGTGAGCATCAATTTCATTTCCCAAAGGCGACTATTTCTAGACGGATGTTTCATATCAGTCACACGAAAATCTGTGTGCCTTGTGAAAAGCGTAGTCTTAGCTGATATTTTCTTAGGATCGATTGTAATAATAAAAAGGACACCGAGAATATCTGTATGTTTGTGTAGTACACGTTTAACGACTTTCGTAGCTACATGTTTTCCTTTACTTGTCGATAGAAAATTATTAAATGATAGAAGTCCACCTTTCGTGTCGGTTAGCTGTTGAAATTTTTGTTTCGACAGCCCCTGGCCACGGTACACCTTGAATTTTCTCCTATACGCATGTGACTGCTCACTGTACAATTGTTCTAATTGACGATGCTGGTGTCGAATGGAAAAGCTCAACTTTATCACCGGCTCTATGTCGAATAATCGCAAGGCGCGGTCGAGCACACCGTAGAGAAATATCTCATCCGTATACCACCAAATTCGAGATTTCTGATGACATTGACGCTGAACTACGGTCAATTGTGATTCAGATATACCTTTACTGCGATAGTGGTCGACCAGGTGGTGTACAGATTGTGTAACATCTTCATTGATTTCTAATATAATATCTTTGAACAGTATTGCATATGTGTATGACGATTCCAATTGATCAAGAATACGTTGCTTCTACCATTATCTGTTTTGAAACGAAGCTCATCGATATCGCGGCGTGGTCACATCCACGAGTGACTGTCTTTAATCGTGTACAAATGGGTATGATTGAATTGTGGACGCCCACAAATTTTCGCCATTCTTTTACCCACTGTTGGTGTAACTCCTTATTTCTACAGAAAACAAAGATCGAACCAATTGGAGATATATCATGTATAATAGGTACAGTCTTTTGACCAAGTAAACCAGAGATGGTTAAAATGGTTTTTTCATCGTTCACATTTTTGAGCCATTCAATGCATCGATCAACATCACTATATTGTTTCAATGTGATAACAATCTTTTGAAGTTGTGTAACAGAATTTTGAAATCTTCATTGTTCTTCTCAATATTGGCATCAAGCCAGGCTAGAACGAAATTTTGCATAATCTTTGTCGGTCGTGATCGACACGCTGCCGATGAACTTGCAGTAGTGTTAGTATCAGTTGTAATCATGATTGGCTTGAGTACCATCGATGTCTTCTCGATACTGTATTCAGCATTGCTGGTAGAGGTGCCAGCCATGCAGCTGAGCCACCGCAGCAACCGATTTTCCTATAATCTCAGCCGCCGTAGCCACCAAATTGCTGGTAATTTTAAGAGTTTTTGGGGAGTCGCCGCTGCGAAAAAACAAGTTTAGCTGTTGCGCCGCTGCAAGAGATACAAATTTTTGATAGCGTCATCCGCCACCGCTGACATCAATACATATGCGATCGAATCAAACATTTTTTCTTTTAATTTTCATCAGTGAATTGCTAGCTTAGTCGCTGCCGTCACGTAAGGACTTGCAAATATCAGCCGGCGCCGCCGCTGTGGAAAAAATTTTAAGAATGTATAGCAGCCGCCGCTGAAGACATTACTCATTCAAAGAAGTAGCCGCTGGAAATCTTTAAAAATTGAAAATTGTTGCCCGCCGCCATCGTTCAACCCTTCGGCTGACACCTCTAATGGCTGGCACTGTTGACTGTGGCTATTAATTTCTTCCTTTCCATCTTGTCTATTGTTGAGAACTTTGAATACTCTAAGAAGAAATGAACTGATTCAGTTCATGTTATTACAGTTGCTCTATTAGGTTTTTTGTTTCAAGTGAGACTCTTTTCTATGTAAGAACTACATTATTCATTACTATTGACTGCAAATGTCGACTAATTTTTAATTGAAGCTCTCTTAAAATGACATGGCAGCAATCAAAAGATCTCATTTCCGAATTTTATTTTAAGTTTTTGTTCTTTTTAATTGTTCTTGATTTTCACCTATTTATTTCATCATGTATCTGATACTATTGTAAACAAAATATATTCAACTACAAAATGATACTGACGTGTGAGTGTTTTGTTTTCTACGTTGGCAATCAATCTTGCAACGTATTTATTGTTGACAGATCCTTAGTTTGTTCTTATTCACGTTTATTAATGTAAATCGATGGACCATGACAAACTTATCATCCAGGCTGCTTTATTCGTTAATCTAAACATCATCAAGTTTATTTCGTTTTTCTATCCTCTATTTTTACTTTCCTGTGCGTTCAAGATTGTGACACTACGAAATTATGCAGCGATATTTTCGTGTGTAATCAGATGACATTTCCGTCTCAAAACTTTTAACTCATGACTGAATGTAAGAATATTGTTTTCTATGTCATACACATATGAAATAGTTCTATTGTTATATTCGATGTTGTAGTTCTTCGCTGGAATAATAGATAGAATTATTATCCCGAGACGCCAAAGCAAGTGACCAGAGCTATCGAACGTGAACGCGATAGCTCATCAGTTCCTCAATCGTTTTCTAGGTAAAATTCAGTGAATTGTAGGTACTCGGTCATACTAATTTTAAATAGGACAAAGAATTTTTATTAAAAATTGTTTTAAAAATCTGTTATAGTTTTCGAATATCTCGAGTTTACTATTACAATTTAATTATGTGAAATTTCAATAATGACGCCGTGAAATCGAGACTGATCAGACTATACTTTTCATAGTGTGTTCCATACTACTAAATGTCAATAGATGCTATGCACATTGCTATCGCAATACATAACGTTCTGCCATAACTTTCACATATCTATGATACATCCTGGATTTCATCTAAAAAACATGAAGACTAACCTTTAATCTGCTCAGGAAGGAAAAACTAAACAAGAATTTTATCTTGAAAAACCTTTTCTAAAGACACAAAGAATATCAATTCATATATTAACATGTCTGGTTTCAATTCATTATATCAATGATTATGAATTAGTTCTTAACCCTTTACCGCCGGCTACACGAAAAAAGCCATACCCCTATAGGGGAAAATGTTGCCATATGGCAACATCCGACTGGAAAGGGTTAATTACTTTTGATTTCTTGTTATTCGCATAATATGAAAGTCAGTATATAATCTGATTTGAATGATATTTCATTAAGATTTGCTTTTGCTATGTAGACTAATTGGCTTAGTCATAACAAGCTTTATTTGCGCACTAAACCAGAAATATCCATCGCGATACTAAAGTCGTCACTATCACACAGGAATGGACATAATCGCTTCATCGAAATATAAGTAAATTGTGTTTATTGACGAGTGACACTTATTGAAAGAATCGAAGCGAAGGCAATTGTTTTTCTATGGATGACGGAAAAATAGTTTGTTTTCGGAGAAAGAAAAAGGTTCTTGCTAGCTTGAGTAAAAACACGACAGCTCCAAATAGGTCAACAGCAAGTCAGGAACGATTATTATTAAGTATGATTTGTATCAGTACTGCTACTACTACATATCTAATAAATGCATTTTAAAAAACTGAGGAAACAACATCGTGTATGTATTTGTGTCAGTCATAAACCAAAATTTGATAGTTATAACAGTTGTGAGGCTGATACACGTGTTGAAAGAACTGTAACAGCTGATGAATGGGAAAATCAATCAGCGTATTTATTTATCTTTGAAATATAACGATAGTGAATTAATAAATATATAATAAAGATATGCGATCCTGCATAGACAGTGATTCCTATTAGAAGACTCGAGATCGTCTTATCATATGCGAGTACGTCATAGAAATGTAATGCGAATGAAATCCCGGATTATAATTTTGGATATTTTTGTGGTGTACTCAAATTGTTTCTCACTAAAGAATTTTGAAACAAACTTGAAAGTTCCATTGTCTGCAATTTAATTTTTGAGGTATTTATCAGCGACCACAATCGTTGGTGTCGATCTCTTAACACATAAATATTTCTACATTCGAGACTTTCAATTCGAGTCTGTTGAAGAGCTCTTCAAGTTACAAAGCATTTATTTTATTTTATTTCAATTAAAAATGATGGGCCAACAGGCAATAAAAAAGAAAAAGAAGAAATGCCTAAGCTTAACAATACTAATTTACGGAAGAAATGTAATAACACACGCACATGCACGCACACATAGATTCATTTTCATTAAATTAATTAAAAAACAGCCAAACGAACCGGTAATCTCTTTAATATTAATTCATGTAAAAGTAGCTTTACGTAGAAGATTATGAAGAATAGATTTTTTCTGTACATCTCGTTGCTGTGGTGTTGTTGGCGGTGATTTTACAATATAAACATGTTGTGCTGCCCCATTTGTTGATGTTCGTTTCGATTCCGGTGACAAGTCAGAAGCACGTTCTTGTAAACGTCTACAACAATATCACATTGTATAAAACTCAATTTCAACTCAATCTTTACTTTGTTAAATCTTCAATATCAACAAGAATAGAATCTTGCTCCATGCTTAACGTATCTCGTTCCATTAAAAGATTAACTAATTCTTCATTATGGCCTTAAAAACATGAAATTATATTTATTTTCGTTTTTTTTGTTGTTGAAAGATTAAATCTACCTTCTATTTGACAATGTAAATCATTAACAATGACTTGTAATTGACCTATATTCATATCTTCTAGCATTCGAAGAGTTAATGGTTTGTCCCCATTTGTATTAATACCGATCTTTAAAAAAATAAAAACAAGACAATCGATTAATCGAAAGTGTTTCTTTTCAATTTTTTTATAATCAACATACAATATCGTAGAGTGGTGATTTTTTCTTCTTTAAAGCTCGTCGTTCAATTTGTACTTGCATTCGTGCCATTTTTGCGCCAAGTACAAGAGCAACTTTCGCTTCTTCCTAATGAAGGAAAAAGTGAAATTATTTAAATTCCATTAAATTAACTAAGCTCAATTTTTACTTTTAATCTTTGTTGTTTAGCAAGAATATCTTCACCATTATTTGTTGTTACCATTGAAGCATTCATATCGTCAGATTTCGAATTCTTTAATCGAGTTGAAGTCTTAAAGAGAAAAACAAATTCCATCAACATTTCTTTTTTATACAAAAAATAAAATAAAAAATCTACGTACTGGATCATTATCAGACGATTCCGTTGCTTGATGATGTTCATTAACGAAACAAATTTGAAGATTTGAACCTGCAATACCATAAATTGCTTCACGTATATTAAATGCCATCGGAAATAGCAATTATCAGAACGGATAAATGGATTCTTATTTTTTCTATCTACTTACGAACGAACAAAAACAGTGGGAAACACATTCAGGACAAATGCTCCTGTCTTATTTCTTTCATGTTATATGTCGAGCTTCCGTCGTAGTAAGTGTCATTCACATTCTCTATATAAAGACTAATCATGATTGATGACATAGGTTTCAATTAGAAAAGAAGTATCAAATCTACTGATAGACATAGCATAATGTCTGCATTAATTTCTTGGTGTTGATTTTTACCTTGACGACGTCGGTGTGTCGTTATAGCCATGGTCTTTTTAATATAATCGGATGTATAATAATCTTCATTTTCACCTTCAGATTCATTTCCGGCAGCTAGTTTTCGTCGAATTTCATCACGATCATTTAGTCGAGCCTTCAATAAAAATCAAAAAGAAAAGACATTTGAAATCACATGTTTCTGATTATATTGAACAGCATGATAGAAAAGAATAAGGTGACCTTCGTATCCCGCTTACATGCAAACATTCATGCCACTTCCAGTGTACCATAATTTTATCTATGAAACTCTGACTAAAGCAATAGTACAAGTAAATAATTCTTGTTTCGTGTAGTTTTTTTTATGAATCAGATTTTTTCCGGAAAATGGAAACGGAAAAGAATAGAAAAAAAGTCTTTCCTTCTTCTTTCTTTTGTTTCACGATCTCATCGTTATCATCGTCATTCTAGTATTTTCAACTAGAAGAAAAAAAAACGATCAAAAACAAAATTCAGCACATTGATAATGACAAGAACAGCGGTTGCTTTTTATTATCTGTCAATGAATACCAAACATTGCTTGAAACCTTCTGTTTTTTTTATCTTGTATTTCAACACAAAATGACACATATATCCTATATCCTAAATAACGAGACATATCCTATCTATACAACGAAGAAACTCATCTGCCGAATCTCAAGAGTAATCAGACATATTAATAGCAGTTCGACTAGTACGCGTTCGTGTATGATGAAATGAGTGTTCGTGAGAATATTTTTTTCAATATTTTTAACTGATTTTTTCCTTCCTATTGTCTAGAGAGTTTCATTTTATTTTATTGTTATTTTTCAAACGAATAATTACATATTAGTTGATTTACTTACTTTCAAGTCTAAACGAATATTATCTAAATTGTAGTCAAATTTTATTTTACTATTATACAAATAATAAGTATATAAATCCATAGTGGAATGAAGTTTTTCCACATTAAATTCTAGACTTCTAATTATAAAACGAGTAAAGAAGAGATGAAAAAGAAAAAGAGAACAATAGCAGTATACTCGAGATGCAGTGTGTAATAGAAACATGCTTAAGAAGAGACAGAACAGGAAAAGAATTGACTATGAAATTTATATTCCAACTAACTCTTTCCTTATTTCATGTGTAACATTGCATGTATAGTTTTCCTTTTCAAGCGAAAAGAACATAAGACATACACCGATTGAGACACACGTTGTGCACACATGAAATAAAGGTTTTTCTTTGTTAGTGACAATGCAAGTTTCATTATTATTGAATAGAATCGCTTCGGNGCGGGGGGGGGGAGACTGTCAATGGAAAACGTCTCTTGCATTATGTATTATTACAAATATCATATCCAATGATAGATTCAGAATAATAAATGTGCTTCTTCTTTTTCTTGCCATCTTTTGTCTAAGCTCGTTTCTCATTCAAGTGCACTTCATGTGGATAGGAATAGAATTTTTTCTTGCTGAACTAGCATCTGATTACTTATTGATTCTGGAGAGCCCAAAAGATTTCAGAATAAATAATTCTATCTATCAATCATTGATACATGAGGAGTTTTGAATTTTTTTTTGAGATTAATAAAAAATAATGTCAAAGAAAAAGAGGTAAACAAAAGTTTCGTTCGTTCTCTCATTGTAAATGTAAAAAGAAAAAAGTTCTATCGTCATCTAAGCGATTACAGTAGGAAAAATTTTCATTACCCTAAAACACGTACTTCAAATAAAACTGGAAATTTTTACTTCATTTTCTACGCGTCAACAAGCACAAGAGAGAATAAAATTCTTTTTTTTAATTGAACAAAATATTTTCCAAAAAAAATTATTTGCTGTTTAATTTTTATAATGAAATCTTCTAGAATATAAAATTTGTTCCACAATCCCGAAAATAATTATGTCACACTGTCCTTGACTATAGTACGGAAATTATACTATTTCCTTTCGCTAACAAGTGTTAATATTGTTTGACAACTTTAGTTAGTTTTCATTGACACTATTTAAATGAATATATACGTATATATCTATATGTTAGAAAAAGATAATACCGTATCGTATCGTTCTCTTTCAATTTGAGCTTGTTTAAGTTGTCTTTCAAGATTTTCCCAATCCACTTGTGGTAATAGACTTTCATTTGTATATAATAGATCTGCATCTCCATTATCTGGTACATTTTCATGACCATCATTCGTTGGAGAAGACGATTCTTGCATTGAATAATTCTCATTATTTAATGAAATATTTTGACTAAACGAAAATTAAAGGAATAAATTTTTCTTTTCTCTATGGTTGTGTTCCATTACCTATTTGCATCTTTTAAACGATTAGGAAATAATCGAGATGAAAACGATGCGCTTGTTGATAGAGGTTTAGTTAAATCATCATCGCCAGTCATATTCGAAGAACCAAATGTACGTACAACATCAGCAGCAAGACTTGATAATTTTTGTTTGATATCATTGGCAAATGTATGATTATTTTTAAATGGCATTAAACGATGTTGACGAAGTTGAATGTCTTCATCGTCGCTTGATGAAGATGATGATGTTGATTCATCATAAATATCTCGAGCATTATTATCATCTAATTCAAATTCATCATCAAAATCGGGATCTTCTGCTGGCGAAAAAACAGGTTTCATTCGTTTGAGTGGTGCCGAAAGTTTTGGTGATGTTTCCTAAATAATAGAAGGAACAATTTTTTTTTTATTTACAAACAATCACGATCAGCTAACATGTTTTGGCGATTTTAATTCAGGTTTAGTCATCTGACGGGAAGTTCCATTTTGGCTACTATTACGAATTAATTGTTGAGCTAGATTTAGATAATTAATTTTTTTAACACGTTTCGTAAATGCTTCATCTGTTTCATTCTCATCACGAGATATGTCATGATCTTTTATAAACTTATTGAGACTTGCTGTTGTTGATAGATTTGTTTTTTGTAGATATTCATGAAGAAAATCCGAAGATGATATTGAAGGCTTTCCTTCACGAGAAGGATTTTCACTTTGTTCAGACATGAATATTTCTAATTCAACAGTGACAACAACAACAACAACGATTAATGAATATAAATATACAAATCATGCATAATCATAATAATAATAATAATATGATATTCGTTGAGATAGAATGGTTTCTTTGTATCGACCAATCTGATTAACTATGGCGCTACAATCGGCGTGATTGATATTTGCCAAAGTTATTCTCTTGAGAAGATTGAATTACTCCGCATCGATGGTGAATTGATTGGAAAGTTCTTTTTTGTTTCACAGAAATTTTTTAGAATATTTAGCATAGGAGATAGCTCTCATTAGGAAATATCTATGTTAATATTTGATGACTGCTGCTAGAAAATTCTTCATTTCGTTAAGTGCATTCAATATGATTATACTGAGCTTAGTATACTCTTGCATTTTTTCAGAATTTTTACCTACCTGAATTCGAAATTTGAACGTTGTAAAAGCACACATTTGTTAAATCTTTTTGAGACTTGATATTTCGTCCAAATAAAAGGAGATATGTGAGAAAAGCATGCAATTCAAATAGGTTTTTTACTATTCAAAAAACACAATGACACTTTTTTTTATCTCTCAGGCGAATTCTAGTTGAGGAATGGAAATTTTTACCACTTGTCCTCCGCTATTTCCACTGGGAGAGCATCCGGAAATTTCAGGTTCGTGACAACCTTGTCTTGGCGCACTAAGATTTATCTGACTTGAACGTAGCGAGACTTATTTGATGAGCTGCTCTCTTCAAATATCGGAAATAAACGGAAGCTTCCTGCCAGTACAATGCAATACCAGACCTGACATTTGATTAACTATTTTCCGAGCACAAAGCCATTCGTATTTGCCTTGAGTGAGTGAAATATTCTCTCTTAGCGCATATCCGATGGTACTGTTTGATACTCAAGTATTGGTAGGTCCTGGCGATTTTCGCTCACTTTTTTTTCGATCGCGTATCGTTTGTATTGATTGAATCGAGAATACGCGAAAATACCTGATGTGAAATTTCCAAGTGAAAAATTCTTCCTATACCTAACATGTATCTAGTTAATGAAATATATACTATTGAAGATATTATAATCAGGTCAGATGTTTAGGAAAGAAGAAGAAGAAAAAAAGAGTTTGAGAATTTAATTCTATAGAAATGTGTTTGAAATCAATTGCACTTCAACGACGGAACACTTTCGTTTTTGTTCATCAGGACAAAGTCTATTTGTATTCTTTGTTCCAAAAGAAGTCTATCTGTCAATGTTTTCTTTGTATTTGAAATACTTTTATAATGTATGTCATATCAGTGAACAATAATAGCTATAGTGAAATCTGTTTTACAGGTGATACAATGTTTTCTTGTTTCTATAACAAGTAAATTCTATCTGCACTTCAATTGAAATTTCATTACAAAAAAGAACTCTCTTCTTATCAAGAATCTTACTGAAAGTTTATGGAGATCTTCTTGTTCTCTATGTCAATATTTCAAGATAGCGTGCTAGTATTAGCGACGAATGAAATATTCTGACGAGTCTCGTATTATTGAATCGAATCTTCATATTAGTTACATATTATAAAGTAAATATCTCAAATGAATTCCTTTTTTTCTGTTTCATCTATCAATTGAGAGATTGAATGCTACTAGCCATGGATCTTCTGATCATTGCTTCATTTTGATTGTTTAATAGCGTGATCGATACTCTTGTCATTGTGCTTTTGAATGACATATTCTTCTTATCAGTAGATGAAAATATCTTTCTGATATCATACTATCAACTACATAAGAATGTAGTACTGACGAAACATAGAGATCTCATATCATTATTGAAAAAATGTGCAAACTAATAAAAATAGAATGTACTTTGTTGTTTTTATGAACATTTTTTGTTCTCTTCTCTTTTATGGATTGATCCACTGATGTTTACATAGTTGATCAGTATATCGCTCTAATCGATCGATGGATTAACAAAAGCGCCATCTAGTGTCCAATTTGAACATATTGAACGATTTCTAAAATTAGTTCCTTAGAAAATATTAATTAATAGAAAAAACCTAACACGTTTACTAAAATTGAAAGTTTCATTCATCGATATTAATATTTGGCTAATTGAATTGAATCAATCGTTCAGATTATTTTGGCCAATGGTCAATTCCTCAGAGATGATGGTCGTATTGTTTATTTGTTTTCTAATATGATCATTACCATTTGACTTTTTGTTTGTATTTGTATACTTTCTTAATCCGAAAATTTTCCTACAAATCTTTTCTATTTTACTTTGAACCGCCAGTTGATAATGTTTGTTCGACTGTTGGTTTCATCGTGTCTTTTAATACTTGTTGTTCTATCAGCATTAATAAATAGTTCAAAAGGTCAAACGTTTGATGACCTCAAATTACAAAAACAAGAACCTCCTGATTATGATGATGATCTCAATGATCCAAAATCCTTAGGAAATAATGGTGAAGGTAGCGGTTTAGGTGGAGGTGAGGCAAGTCTCGATGAATATGCTGATGATGAAGAAGAAGAAGAATTATTAAAGCTTGCTTCTAAAATTCCTAGTACTACTTCTACTACTAGTAAAACAACTACAACTACTACTACTACTTCTACTACAACTACAACAACCACTATTACGATTAGAACAATAACAACAACAAGAAAATCAACAACTAAACCTACAACGACTACTAGAACAACAATTTTATTAACTCCATGGACGAAACCAACATTCAATCATGAATCGCGTACCGGAAAAAATCGAAGTATCACAACAACATTAGCAACATTCAACGATCTAGATGCCAGTGAATTTAAAGATGATCAAGAAGAATATCCGGATGAACTTGAAGATGATCCTGATTATAATGAATTTCTACAAACAACTAAAGTGTCTACAACAACATTTTCAACAACACGATATTCAATTCCAATAACAACAACACGTCACTCATCACCTGCCAATCATACAGCATCTATTTGGGTACTATTTAAATTTTTAACACGCCCACCTATTGCAGCTGGTATTCTTGCTGGTGAGTCATTTTTTTAGAAAATCGACAATAAAAAAAGTTCGATTGTTTTTCTAGGCTTAGCCATCGGTATTTTCACATCAGTGCTTCTTCTTGTCTGTATTATTCAACGTTATCATAAACGTGACAAGTCTCATTCATCGTATTCAACAGGTTTACTTTATCCTAATCAATATGGTTATTCAAAATCACCTCAAGAATTTTATGCTTAAACGTTTTGAAGAGTTCTTTTTTTACATGGATTTTCTTATTTCTCGCTGTCGTTACGTTCGTTAGTGACCCTTTTCTTTTTTTATACTCCATCAAGCTCAATTTTGTGTGAACGTCTCTCATGAATACAGACTTTTATATATACATATGTGTGTGCGTGTGTGTACGTCAGATCGATAAAGATAAATTTTTCTCTACTCATAAATGTAGAATAAATAAAATATTCATTTGTCTCTTCTTATCAATATATTCTTTGTTGATTTCGATTTGAAACAATAACAGTTTCACTAGATAACGAAGAATTTATTGTTGATGTTAATGATGCTACATCAAATTCAGTCATGGAAGACGATTGAATCATTGAAGTTGACGAATTTTCATTATTGTTCAAACTATAAAATGTTAATTCTGATTCTTCATCGGAATATGAATTTTTTCGTTGCTGATAGACTTGAAAAGAGTGTTTTTGAGGATTTGAATTCATATTTACATTCTCAATTGACATGCAATCATCGAATCTTGTCGGATTCACTAATAAGAATAATAAAAGAAAGTAGTATGCTTTGAAGGTTATCTAAACTAGAAACCCTCCGAAATGATGAACAGATGTTTTCATTAATTACTTATATTAACATCATGGCAGATGCATCATGAAACCAATGAAACATCTTAACAATAGACAGCTACTCGTATGTCTCATGCTAGTCTAATGGTACTTGAAGTGACTTCGTTATGGGTTTCCTTTTTTCTTTTTCAATTAATGTCTAATAAAAAAAATCTTCATACCGCCTGTAGAAACATTTGATATATATTTTTGTTTTCTTTGTCTCATAATAAAATTTGTCATTTGTTCTCGATTCTTCATTGTGATAAGGCGTCCAGATAGAATAACATACAAACTGACTATGGTTACAATAAGTAAAAGAATTACTAAAGGAATAATAACACCTGCGGTTATATTTTCTTTCTTTGAGGATGTTACAGTACTCATAGTTGTTGCCATTGATTTATTTATTAATGAACTTTGAATATATGATATTGATGATTCAAGTCTATGGTTACTTAAAGTTACATCGAAATCTCTTGTTGTTAATTGATCATTTTTATTTAATTGCATATTTTGACAAAGTTGATATTCTTTCGCACACAATTGACGATATTTAGTATTTTGTAAATATTCTAAGGAATAACCGGATTCAGCAATAGACGATTGAGAATGACATTTCGCTTGTACTTGTTGAGTTTTACAATGATGAAAATGAATTTTTTCTAATGGTAAATAAACAAATGAACAATCACAATGAATCAATGAATTTATTTCCATGGATAATAATCTATTCGATTGAAATAGGTTATTAAATAAACATAAAGGTACATGAAAATTTTCATCGCAGATTATAATTGTTAATTGATTTCTTGTTGTTAAAGAGCGAATCCATTGATCGTTGTTTTTCTCAAATAAAATCAATTCACCGTTTAATATTAATGTGCGAAGACGTCGAAGATGATTAAAAAATGTACGAGGCAAATACGGTAAATGATTATGAGATAGATCAAGATAAAGTAATTTTGAACTTGATAAAATCGTTGCTGGGCTGAATCGAAGTTGATTTTCATTCAAATGAAGCATTCGAATTGATGATTGAGAAAAACATAATGGAATTGATTCTATACGATTTTTAGTTAAGATTAATGTGATTATGGATGATATTTGAAGAAAATTACATGGTAATATTGAAAGAAAATTAAGACTTAAGTCAACAATTAAATTTTGGTGCTCTGTTGTTTGAAGAAATTTTGTTAAATTAAATGGTATTTCGTAAAGTTCTGTATTTTGACATGTTATATGAAAACCTTGAAAAATCGAAATGTATTCGACAACAATTAAAGATTTTAGTTTTTACCATCGAATGAAGAATAACATCGACAAAATATTGGGCATGTCTCTAGATATTAACATAGGATATAGACAGAAAATATGAAGCAAAAATTCAGCTCACCAATCTTAGAAAATCCAACAGCTAGGATGACAATTATGAACAGCATTATGATTCATCGAAGTTCAATCTATTTAATTTGGCGGTAATTCTCTTTGTTTTCAAACTCACAGAAATAAATAAGAATGGATCATGTTTACAAATTAATTTAGAATTGTTTAAAACAGCTTTTTTCCTCACACACTCTCTCTCTCTCTCTCTCTCTCTTTCGTTCTATTAATAAGCTCAAAACAGGACAAATGATGCAAGCGAAATTTATTATAATGAAATGGAAATTTCTCCAACAGATTTCTTTGCTCAATGAACTTTTGAATTTTATCGTTTGCTTTATTTCCAGCTTACAAAAGATTTACTTGCATATAAATATTGTTGATTTATATTGCATCATCATGTATAGTTCGAGTGTTATGTTAAGTAAATACATTTTCTTTTATTAATAAATATCATTTTCACAATGACTTTTCAATCGTGAGGTTTTTTATGAGCATTATAAGAGTTATAATGTAATCTCAATATATTCTCGTACTCAAAATGTTATTTTAATGGTTTTCGATTGATCTCATCATCATTTCACAGTGACTATTGAAACAGAGGAGAAAAAAAAAACTTTCTCTTCAAATATTAAAAGTAACCATCTTAATGATGTAAGAAAAGTGTATTATTCGATTTAGACCTCTATGAATAGTCATTGAGTGATGAATTCTTAATCTGTTTCCGTCGTAAGTCCGGAAATGTGCCATTTCCTTCGCTAACAACAGAAAGTTCGAAAATATCGAAAATAGAACCTTGCAAAATATTGCATATTATCAATTAAATTTAAAACTTTCGTTTCAGTTTATTTATTTTTTGTTGTACATGTGATTTCTATTGGAAAGACAGAGAGAGAGAGCGGTCAACTATTTTATCAGCTGTTTCGTTCTTTTTCTTATGGTTATTATTGACTTTCTTCTTTCTCTCTCTCTCTCTCTCTCTCTCAGTATTCTGCGCGCACTTTTTTCTCTCTCGCTCATATTGTGAGATGATGGCAGAAAACGTGAACGAACAAACAGAAGCATGAATATTGTCGCGCATCCGATAAAAGGAAGACAGTAGGGGAAATGCGTTACTATAGTCGCAATAAATTTCATTCAAATTCATTGATTACATTCGATTATAAGTATACCATAAAAAGGCTAATGTTTGTCATTCGTTTCTAGTTCTCCTTCATTATATCTTTTTCATGATCAAATAATAATGATGTAATCAACCATTTGTGTTTACTAATCTTTTTTTTCTGTTTCGCCTTACGTTTATACATTAGAGATACATATCGAAAGATTACAATACGTACTGGTTTATCGATTAACCTTGCTAGAGAACAAACCAGATATACTAAGCGTCTTCTGCTTTAGATCATAATGAAAAATCTCACGATGATCCACGAACGTTGTGATCTAACATTGCCAACTGAATATGATTCACATTGGATTATTGCTTATGTATCATTAGCATTTGTTGGATTATTTTATGGAATTTTCGGTAGTTTTTTTTTGTTCTACAAAAAAAATAATAAAATTCTAATTTGAAATTGAAACTATTTTTAGGTTATCGCTGCTGGCGTTTAACAATGTTCATAACATCATTTGCTCTTAGTTCACTAGTGATTTATATTGTTTTAAAAACTCAACCAACATTAAATGAATTTCAATTAATAATGATATCTTGTTCAATAGCGATACTATTTGGTTTAGTTAATACACTATTAGAATATATTGGACTATTTACTAATGGATTTTGTTTTGGTTTAATACTTTCCATAATAACATTTGTCGTAGTGCATATAAAAGACCAGGCAGCTGGCACAATAACAACAACAACAATATGGTTTGTTATTGGTCTTATATTAATTTTAGGTTTAATATGTGCTACATTAGCATTACGTTTTCAAAAATTTATGCTTATTATAATGTCATCTTGCTTAGCCGGCGTTTGTCAAGTACTCGTATTAGATTATTTTCTACAATTATCGACTTTATTTCGTTTTACACATACAATCCTTTTATTGGAAAAGCCACCAGATTTATGTTTTCGTCATTGGATTATTATTTTGATACAACCAATTATTATGTTACTTTCGATTTCGATACAATATTCATGTACAGGAAGAAATTACGATCATAGAGATTCATGGCACAAAAGTATGAAAAATATAAAATAGAGCCTTGATCATTTGAGCATATTTAATTAATTTGATTCCGAGGTCCAAACATTTCTCTTGAGAATGGAATTATTCTCCGTTTTGCCTCGCTTTTCTTCTTATCATGATTAGAATGCAGTGACCTTGAACTTCCGCTCGATGTGAACACTTATCGTAAAGGAAATATGAAATAGTTGATAACGCACTTAATTATAGATTCGATAATTTATAAATAGAACAGAGACTGCTATGATTCCTAAAGAAAACTTTATGTTTTAGTTATTAGTACAGGCAAAAAACATTATAAAACGGCGAATTTAAACAAAATTCGTCGCCATTATGAACGAGATACACTTCGACAACAGATTATTCCGGATGAAAGTAATCGATTCCGACATTTTTATCATTTACGACGGGCTCATGGTGATGCTCTTTCATCAGTAAGTGAACTGTGTGTTTACATGAAAAGAATGAGAGCAATAACGGCTACTTAGGATAAAATATTCATTTTCCGAGTTACAGATCAATCTTTATTAACTTAGAAAACTATATACTAAACTCGAGGCCATTCGTTAATAGTCAACGTTCCCGTAAATAATACTCTTTAACTTTGGCCTTGAATTCTATGCCAAAAGCAGAACATCGGTAAACGAGTGTATGGCAACATAAAACGTAAAGTTTTTCACCTCTACAAGAAAAAGACGCTCTGCTTATGACTCGAAGAAATATTTCCACGTCAAATTCCCAAGGAATAGGAAACTCTACGATTGAAAAACCAATAGAAATCTAAATAAAACAGCTATTCAATTTTTTTTGATTGAAGAAAATTTCTTTCTGGTAAACTAGGAAACATTTGAATTACCCTTACGATTTTGAAAACTTTCTATTTCTCAATACATCTATCTTCACAATCGTATATCTGATCACGACACATTATTCCGGCTACATCATCTATATTAAGATAATCATGATTAAAAATTTTCATTTTTCCTCATTACTCTTCTATATTTAGCAAAGCCTATAATTATCTCGAGTAGACTTGTAATTTTTTACGTCCGACATAATCTCTTATATAAATTATTTAGACAAGGAAAACATGTGTATGACGTAGAATATTATTTATGCATTAAAGCATACGTGTGGATAAATAGCTTATAAGGCGCTTTTATGATGTAATTATTTAAACGATACACAGACAAAAATACAATCGTATAATGTTTATGTAATGATAATCATTAATTTGTTATTATAGGATTTTATACAAAATATGCGACAACAAAGTTCGACAGCAGTTTGTTTAACTAGTAATAATACTATTAACACTAGTCCAATAATTCCAACTGGAACGCGACCATCACGAAAAACTACCGATAGTACAACGACGACATTAACTCATTTAATTTAATGATTATATTGATAACAAAATAATAAACAATATGTGGCCTTTGTTCTGCTTTAGTTTTTGTTTTTTGTATCTGTATGTTCTTGTCTTGTAATAATCAGGTATTGTCTATATTTTATTACTATATATATTTAAGAACAATTTGACATGAAAACTAAATTTATATGTATTGATGTAGAAAATAAAATTTAAAGATGTTTAATTCTAATATTTCTATTGATTGTTGGCATTAAGTTAACACAAATTTTAGATGTTTGTTCGTTTAAATTGAAAGCATTGGCAAGTAGAAAAATAATTGGATGAATCATGTAAGAAAGGATGGCTAGTTTATGTAATTATTGAGTTTTTCTACGTCGAACATTTGTTTCAAAGCCGAGTGCATGAAAGCATACAGAAAAATCATACGTGTATTTGCACATAAATAAGCTGTCTTACAAAGTAAATACATTGGTAATTTAAAAAAAGATTTGATTTTGACAAATAGACCTTCGGTCGGTGTACGTTTGATAGGTAATTTTTCTCTAAATATAAATCATATTTAGTTACTTACCTATATCGTTTCGTATATTACAATTTACAGTAGTCCGATTTATTATTATTCGCATTGAGAACTATTCATGAGGTAAGGTAAAATCTCAATGCACCAAGTAGCTCTAGTGTCGTTATTAGTAGAAATCGTTTGCATTTATAGTTTCCTTTTCTACTCTATTTTTTTTTGTTTACTTCATCACTGGTCTCATCAGTAAGTATGTTTATTAATAGACATGGATATGCAAATGTAACCAACACGGTAACATTGAAAATGTCGACGTAGCTTTGACAAAGCTGCTATTTACTAACCAGACGATGCAATATCCACATAGAAAATATTAACTTATTTAGTATAAGAAGTGTTTTGCATATTCCATTAATAATTTCTTCGATTCGCTATGACTCTTTGAATTACAGTAGAAAAACTAATTATAGCTCCAGTGTAAAAATTATCTATTTCTTATAAATACAATCAAATTGTCCACTATCTTGGAAATAACTAGAGGTTTTCCCTGCTAAAAAATCAGAGAGCGTTTCGTTCGATTCTAACGCACACTCAAGATTCAAGGTCATATTTAACAGAGAAAAAAAAATGCATCACTACTATGATTAACTATTCCGGAAGTATCATAATAAGAAAATCCTTCATAGAAAAATCCTTTTTTCTAATTCTCGCTAAGAACAATGCGTGCTAATGATTTCAATCTTTCGACGATTAAAATAAAATATTAATATTTAGTGGTGAATTGTGAACATCAAATAACGATACAATGGCGGTGAAGAAAAATGTACGAAATCAATGAAGCATGACTACAGTACATATACTATATAACTAGATAAAAATAAAAATAAAAATAAAAACAAATTAACATAAGCTACACTGAGACTCCAATATTCATTGCGTATTTTAGGTATGATAACTCTATCATAATCTTACTTCGTCTGATTTTGCCTGATATTATTTATATTTTTAAATTTTTACGCTCATCGTTTGTCATCGAACAATTTCGATGAATGTGAGATTTTAAATAAAACAAATAGAATATTGTACTTTGTTTCTTTTTCTTTTTAGAATGATAGATTCTATAATTGTTTCAACGTCATCAACAATAATAAATCTGATATGATGTATAGGCTATAAGCAAATATTCAATCATCGGTGTATTGATAATAATTCAAACAATGACTTTTTATATTGTTAAATTTCATCGAAAATAGATTTCATTCACTCAATAATATTTAATTCATGATCAATTAATAACCATGAAGATATTGATAAAGATACTATGATTACAAGGGATGAAATTATATTCCGAAGGGAAATAGTATTGGACTTCCAAAACGAAGGATATTCTATTTAAAGTTTATAAAACAAAACGACTAGTGACTGTATTTTATCATCGTTCTTATTCCAAGTGTAATCATCATATTATACACGATCGAAATGTGTTACTGATTTCGGTTAAAATCAAGAATTTTTGAGAAAATTAACAACGACTCTCCTCATGCTGAATGTTTTTTCCTAGTACTATAAATATTCATCTATTCTTATGAAATTCACTGAACAATCGATCAAATCATTATCGAATGATTGTGAACAGGGATTTATATACATATATGTGCGAATTTAATGTACCATAGTTTTATTGATAAGGAAGTATTAGTTCTATAAAATTTAATAAGATTCGTAATAGAAAACTACGTAGAAGTTCACTGAAGACAATAAGCAAATCAAATAATCATATGAAAGTACCTTTGGCTGCTTTTTTTGTAAATTTTATTCAGCATAATGTGTTTTATTATTCATAGTTCATCGAAAGACAAGCTGGTTCACGGACAAATGCTAATCGATGATAATGTTTTCTTCACCGAATAGTTGTGGAATTCATGAACTCATTAGTGCAATACCAAAGAAAATTTGTACATATTTTTGTCAAACAGGTAAAACAACGATTTCAGGTGCCATTGATTTAATGGTTATGAAAATCAACGGCAATCAAATGAAACTCGACAAGCATCACAAAACTATCAAACAACAACAGCAACAATAATATACGTAGAACAATTTGTTTAGAAGGAATCGAAAAAGTACTTGACTAGAATGTTAGTTAAAAATGATGCATTAAAAACAGCTTACGGAGAAGTTTTATAAAAAGGAAAAGAAAAAAGAAAAAAAACAAAGTAGTTTTTCACTTCTCTTCTGCTGTTCTATTGTGCTCCCATGTGTTTTCGTAAGACGACAAATAAAACGACGACATTTGATTTTACTATGCGATGCCTGATTATTTTTTTTCTTTCTTCTTTGAATGTAAATCGAAAGCGAACAACGTTTTTTGCTTCGCTACGTTTGTATGTCGAGTTTTAGAATGTTTTTTTTACTACACTTATGATGGGTACTATATCCAATGTGACCTGCTTTTTCAGTTAAATGATCCATGAGGAAAACAAAATCGACTATATATTCGATTTTGTTTTCTGTTTATTTACCTGCTTCTTATAATTATGAATCATATGGTCATTGTTCTAGATTATTATGCTTGGAATTAATTAGAGAAATTTTCTTTTTGTTATGACAACTCAATCGGATGTATTGGCCTCAATCCAGGCCAATTTGCAACAAGCGATGGAACGGAAAAGGCCAAAAGAACAAGTAATTCGCAAGTTCTTGTGTGTGGATGATCTTAAGTAATTAAAATCCTTTTTGTTTTTCTTTCTTTCTTAGACAGTAAAATTTGAACTTGATGGCCAAGTCCGCGCATGTTGTTTACAAAAACCATTTAATTATTCTGACCTACTTAAATCTATTGACGATCTATTTGGTGGTAACACATCAACATCGATCGATAGAATTCTATGTTTATTTTCACGCGATGATGCTCTGCGTTTACCCATAGGCAATGATGATGATTTAAGTAAAGTTGCCGCTATTGCTGAAATCAATCAAGCAACTAAACTTAATTTTTTATTAATACGAAAAAAAGACTTCAGTAGTTCTCAAATACAATCAACTATGAATTCCTATGATTGCGGTCCAATGTCCGATGATGGACATTCAAATGAACTTCACGATACCAGTCTAGATTCGCCACCACCTGGTACCATAGCACCGCAAAAACGACGTACAACAATCAAGACAACATGCAAATCGGCAACATCAAAAGACGGAGGAATTTTCATACCAGAATCGGTATGTTTTTTGTAATAAAAACAAAAATCTTTCGTTTAATGTTTTTTTTATTCTAGAGTGATGAAGTGTATTCAAGTGGAAGTTCATCAGTCGTTAGTCGAGAATCCAGTAGTAGTGAAAATAGTACACGACGACGTTTACCACGTGAATATTCACTTTTATTTTTGAATTCAAAAGAAAACTTGAATGTTTTCGTTTTCTAATTGTATAGCTAGTTATCTAGTAAAACGAGCAACAACAGGATCGACTGTGAGTGGTGCTAGTGCGATGAGTTCATGTAGCAATTCGTCTCATACAAGTTCAAGTTCAAGTGAATCTATTTGTACGCAATGTTCTTGTTCTGGTCATCATTTTCGATGTAAAGAAATTTCATGACGATTGTCTATTAACAATGCGTTATTTTTGTTTAGCTCCTCAAACACCTTCCAATTGGAAATTAGGCCGACAACTAGGACAAGGTAACCAGCCAAATTAATTGTTATGATTATTTAGTTTGATCGAAAATTGCTCCTTTGTTTCAGGTGCATTTGGTAAAGTTTTTCTTTGCTACGATGTTGATACTGGTAGTGAGTTAGCAATCAAGCAAATTCCTATACGTGGACTCAGTTTAGAAACATCTCGAGTAAGTTACATAATAAATAAACCAAGAATAGCATCTTCATTACTGTGAATAGGAAGTCAAAATCCTTGAATGCGAGATCAATATATATAAACAATTAAATCATGAACGAATTGTTCGATATCATGGTGCTGTGAGAACAGAAGATTGTTTGCAAATATTTATGGAATATATGACTGGTGGATCAGTGCGTGAACAAATATTAAATTATGGTGCACTAACGGAGCCATTAGCAAAAAAATATACGAGACAAATACTTGAAGGTCTGATCTATTTACATAAAAATCGGTTTATTCATCGAGACATAAAATGTAAGTTGAATTGCTCGGAAAAAGATTTCAAGCGTAAAATTTACTTTTAACTAAAGGTGCGAATATCTTGCGAGATATCTCAGGTAATATTAAGTTAGCTGATTTTGGTACATCAAGACGGTTGATTGCTATTACGAATCAGAATCAACCGGATTCGGGAACTATTGGTAAGTTCGAATATTCATCATGTATTTCGTAATTTCTATAAAGATAGATTGAAATATTAGAATCAAATTCAGTATATCCTTTTTTGCGCAGTCTCAGTATAAGATTTTCGCAAGAAAAGAGGTGTGTAAAAATCATCTGTAAAATACGTTTGAATAATTTTCACCCCTCGGTGAGAAACCTTTGAATCGATTTTTGACGATCAAGTCTATTTTATTCGACTTCACTCTATCATAACACTAATATTCGTATAATGCGACATGAAGTCGATTTGAATGGGCTTCGAGTGTATTTCAAATATTTTGACGCGATACGAAAAAACCCGACTTAGCAACTATTACTTATAAGAGCTCGATTACGTATTTCATGAGAAGGAAAAATGAAAGATTGTCTACAATAACAAATGAAAATACAAACAATCTGTTTCGTTAACTAAAGGTACAGCTCATTGGACAGCACCAGAAATAATTCAAGGAAGCATATTTGGACGTAAAGCAGATATTTGGTAAGAAGATTATAATTCTAAAAATTCGTTTTTTCAATTTTGTTTTCGTCTTTCAGGAGTCTCGGTTGTACCATTGTTGAAAGTAAGTAACAAACTTATATTTCCGAAGTATCTCAGACTAATGGCGAATTGTGTAGTGTTAACAACGGGTCCACCATGGCAAAATCTTCAACCCATAGCTGCGATATTTCATATAGCTACTTGTGATAAACCAGAGTAATTATTTCAATTATGATTTTTTTTAAAATTATTCTCATGCTTCTATCTTAGATATCAACTACCGGAAAATGTATCGAGCTGTGCTAGAGAATTCATTGATGCATGTCTAACAAAAGATTATCATCAACGGCCAACAGCGGACGATTTGATTAATCATCCATTTCTAAGCGATGTTTATAATCACAATCATCATCATCACGAGCAAACTTGCAATCAAACGTCAACAAATCTCACACTAATATCGTTCTAATTTTCAAGTAATCTCATTAATTGTTCTTGTTTATCAATAATCGAATGTTTGATTTGATGTTTTTTTACTGATAATGGACGCGAACGTTCCATTATTATTTTGCCAATCTAAACAAAGAAAAAGAGACACATCAACTGTATATTTTACCCATATATGTATATATGTTCACACTTTCGGATAAGGCGGTGCTGATGTTCGAAGTAATGTTTTTTTATGTCTAAGTTCGTTGATTACTTTTTCTTGTCGAATTTTTTCTTGACGTTCAATCGTTCGAATAGAGTTCTCACGAAACTAAAGCAGCGAAGAAAAAAAAGCAAATTCACCTTTTGTTATTCTTAAAAAAGAAGAAAACTTTTTCAGCTTCCATCACAGCAGATGAATCCATATGTTCGATTATGTTTAATAAGGATTTTATTTTATTTTCAATTGTTTGTAACATATGAATTGTTGATATACCCATATCATCAGAAATAATATGGTTTTTATATAAAATTTCAATAGTGTTTTTTATTTGTTCAATTAATGGATCATTTTTTTCGTTTTTACATTGTCTATAAATAAATTTATACATGTATGATGTTCGGCTATATGAAGGAGAAAGAAAGAGCAAAAAATACGTCAAAATATTTTGACAAGAAATTTCACGTTCAATTTCCTGTTTAATAGATTCTTCTAATTGGTTGACTTTTATTTTCAGTTGTTCAACTTCATGATTTTGTTCACTTATGGTATTCTTTATAGTTGAATGTATACTATCGAGTAGTTCGGATGTATATTGACTTTTTTCCACGAGTGGTAAAGATTTTTCTTCCATTTCAGTGAATATATCAAGTAATTGTTCAGGCTTAGTAAAATAAACTGAATAGTTCTTGTTTTAAGAAAAACAAAACAAATTCAAAATGATTGTCTGTAAAACAAATTATACTTCATTGGTAATTGTACGAGAATCATTATAGAATTCAATATCAATTTGTTCGTTTGGAATCGACCTTGCGAGAGATGGAAAGTTTGAAAAAAGTTGAACAAATTATAATACAAACATTAATTCTGAAGGTTGATTATTTTCAATTTCTAACATATACAAAGATAGATAGATAGATAGAATTCGAGTGTGAAATATTAAGAGTAAGATATTTTTGTTTCTAGAAAAGCATTTTGTTTTCGAATCTCCTTTAAACTTCATAGATCAAACAATCATTCAATAGAAATTAGGTATCGTAGCGCGAAGCGGAACGTCTTTTGGTTTTTTTAAGGAAATTTCTGCTAATATTTGTTTTCCTTCTAGATGGAAAACAACTAGTATAATTATGAGTATTCCGCTTTGTGATATTACTTTCAGCTGACACCGATTTCCGAAATTTGCATACCAATTGCAATCATTCTTTCACATTCCTCCGCTAAAATTTGTTCCGACCCTGAATCATTTGATTTGGCTTCATTCGCATGAATCTCTTTCGTCGGCAAGGGCGGAAGTAGAAATTGTCATCACGTACCGTTAGATTCCCATTGCTGAACAATGTCAGCACGCCATTCCTGTATATATATACATATCAGTGAATAAAACAATCAAAATTCTAATTAATATAAAATTCTAACTTTAGGTGCAAATTTAAAAAGAAATTGTTGATATCGACGTGATTGTTTCAATATATCAGTTAAATGATTATGATCATTATGATAGCTAACAAGAGTTTTTTGTAGTCGTTTTATTTCATTAATTAGTTCATCTTTTTTACGTGCTTCTTCCTCAACTCTAAAATTTCTTGGAATATATAATTTTTTCAAAAAATTTCAAAAAATACCGAAAAGCTGCTTCATTAGCATTTCGATTGCAAGCATCAAGAAATTGATCGAATAAAGCTAAATCTTCGCCGATATGCTTCTCGGCTTTAGCTAATGCATTTTCTTCTTGACGTAAATGATTTTCCCAGCTTTCAATCTCTTCATATTTTATATTGAGAATATACTTAATCAAACGTAAAATAATCGCTCATAGAAGACATCTATTTTTGTAGTGTTTACTTGAATTTTAAATATTTCATTATTTTTTCGAAGATAATCTTGTAAACTTTGTCGATCACGCCGTCGATCTAGGAGAAAATGCTGTAAATGAGATTCCTGCGAGATTAAAATCAATAAAAAGACGAAGCCGCTCTTTCAAGGTCGTCGGTACGAGTTCAAAATCTAATCAAATGTTCTTCAACACACTTCCCATGTTTCACGAACATGGAGTAGCCAATAGGAAAATTTACTTTGAATATGAGTCATAATCCAAAGTCGATCAGAATTTGTTAATAATTGATTATTGTCATTTGGCTTAAAATAAAATGAATAGAATCGAATAGAATTCATTTAATATTAACTACCCATGAATCTTTTTCATCGAGAATCTTATTAATTTCATTATGGCAAAACATTTTATTGGCGATTTTTTTTCTATTAGAGCGATTATTGCTTTTCTGAGTAGAATAAACAAAGAAAAGAAGCGTTTAGAATTGTTGATTGATTATCTACATACTTCAATATTTCTTTCACGTTCTGCATTTTGTAATTCACATATGTCTGATAAAATAATGGATCTGTTTCTATTTCTATCATCAACATCCTATACAGTCCTACCTAATAATCTATCATTTTCTGTCAATGAATGTCCTAGTTTTTTTGAAGTCATAATTTGGAGTTGAATTCTAATTAAATGAAGAAGCCGCCAAGTTTTTATATAGACTGATAAGCAATTTTATTTGCAAGTTTTATTCTTAATTAAAAGATATTTTATTTTTCCTCATGGATAATGAATAATCAAAGTACACCGTCAAGTTCATCTTACTGATAGTCAAATGATACATTTTAGAATATAAGTAAGTAACAAAATTAAATCTAGTCGATTGTAATTACAATAAATAGCTATAATTGTAAAAAAGGCATTTATCAAATTTCCAATTATCATATAAATCAGAAAAAGGACACCGTTTACTCTTTATTTAATTAACAATATAATCAAGAACATTTTTCAAGTTATTATCGAATGGAGCGCAGAAATTCGAGACGTTGTATATTTGACTACAAGCTGAAGATAAATTTAAGAATATGGATTCTCCTGTTCTTTTTGAAATGTTTCACATGAACTTATGCTATTGTTGTTTGGATTCTTTATTCTCAATTGCTGATAGAAGACATCAAATTGCTCTAAATACAATCAATGCATCTGAAGTAAACTACATTTAAGTTACATCTTAATAAATCTCTGCTTTTGATAGCACTTTCCGTGTGTACCAGTAATACTGTCAGCGATTTGAAGGTGTGATCATAGAGATACTTATTTATTAAATTCATAAATTTACACTTCAAATTAATACTGATAGAGATCGAAACTGCTTTTATCTACGAATCGTTCGTGAATAGACGAATTCAACTCCTTAAAAACAAAGTCAAGTTCGCTCAACATAGTCGAAATAAAATGAATGCTTGAAATGATAGCCCTACGATCTAGTCTTATATAAATAATATGAACTTTTATTGGATATGTACTTTTCCTTCATAATATTTACCATTGTCTCCTTGAGAAACATGCTGTTTTCAACAAATAAACTAGAAACCTTTCTTTTTTCTTTTATTGATTAGATATTCGTTGACGAGATTCATTGTATCGGATTAATTTTTTTTTCGCTAGACCAAATCAATATGTAGGGCATAAATGCAATGCTTTTTTGTGTAGTGAAGCAACAACAGTATTTTAGAATAAAATATTGGTATAATTAAAATCACGAATTTCGACTGTATTCTTCAGTAATTGAATTTTTTTTCATGTTGTAATAAATATTTAAGAAAAAAAAGCAGGCTTCCCTACTCTGCATATCCTGATTTAGTGAACATTTCTCTCATTGAATATCGAAAAATGGAACTAATCATTAAACTATCATATATATGTATTGCTTTCAAGCGAATTTTATTCCAACATCTGATACACTCAACAGACAAATATATAGAACGATTAAAATTAAAATTTAGTGAATAAATAAATAATACGTGACTTTCGTTTTTTAAGATAGTTTTTTTTTCTTTCTTTAAACAAACACCATTGCTTACGAAAATTATTATAGAAAAAAGAAAAGAGAAAAATGAGGCTCGCTCAACTATTGCAAGTCAAATGCAAATAGCTGCACAATCGATTGAATTCATCTAGTAAATAAACCAAAAAAGAACCTTAAGTTGTTATTACATATGTATGGAATGATAATCACACATGAGCGAGTCGATTAAGATAATTTTTGAGAAATAAGAATAATAAATTGCGAACAACACAGACGAAAAAAAAACAGAAAGAAAAAGATAACCTCGCTCGCTCATATAGACACACGCACACACAATAAGATATTGCAAATTAAAGAAGAAAATTTCTTTTTCTTAGCTATGTTTATTGTGCTCCTTCTTGGTTATCATCCGCATCCAAACCACGTGTAACTTTACTGAAATCAAACGGTTCACCCATATAACGACGATAAACATCAAGAATATCAATGCATGTCGATTCAAAATGTGTTGTTGCATCATATGAACTTGAAATAAAAAGCTGAAACAACAGAGAAAAAACGAAATCAATTGTTTCTATTCCTGAAAAGAATTTAAAATCTTACTCGGCTTGTTGTGCCATCTTCAATTGGTTCATATAAGTCGCTAACACTAACGAATTTCTGATAAATAGGCTCGAGAAGTGCCAAACCAGGTCTAATTTCCGCTTCCGGATTGTTCGTTTCAACCGTTGTACTAACTAAAGCCACATACCAATCTTTTGGTGTAACCATATTTGTTTGCGCCATACAACAAACATAAATATCTACAATTGAAAATTATTTATATTTATATTTTTATTAATTGTCAGTTTTACCATTATGACGTTGAACTTGTTTTTGAGGAATAATAATTTGTATTGAACCAGGTGATGCATTCGTGCCAACACTAACGGGATGTCGCAGAAGGCAAATAGCTCGAATAACTTGACCGACTTTTTTCACTTTATCTTGTGCATATGATGGATCGCAAATAACAGCTTTACAACGAGCTACTTGATCACCTGATCGAACACCAACAACAACTCCATTTTCATAAACAATTTCATCAGCTGGCTTATCAAGCATATATGTTCCACCATAAATAGCACTTAGACTGAAAACAAAAATTCATATATGTATTTTTTTATTTCTAAAATTAGCAAGCAAAATTGATTAGATGTTCGAAGGCAGTTTCCTAAAGGCGATTAATTGAATTCTGCTGACACTAGCGGAAGTTTATATGAGTTCATCCTATGACAATATTCTTCCTTTAGAAATTTCTTACTTGATGAACACCTATCGGTCAAATGATGCGAAAAATACACTTCCTATCAAATGAAGAAGAAAAAAAACATCTAACATCTTCCTGACAATTATTCTATTTCAGTGAGACTAGCAAAATCAAATTCGAATGGATACGCTTCGTACAGAGACCTTAGTGTATTCTTAAAATGTAACTCTAAATAAATATGTTCTTCTTTTTGAAACTAATACTTTCATAGGATACCAAGACTCGGATAATGTTATGAAAATGATTTCTTCTATGAAAAACAATGGTAAATCCATAAGGATAAGTGTTATCTATTGTGAAGTCTTTTTTCATCGAACCGAAAACGAGATGACTAGTTCAAGGTATTCTTTTATGTTTACTTACCGTGCAAAACCTTGTGGTAATTCACCAAGGCCATAAAGTGGATAAAGATAAGGTGATTTACCATAACGCGCCAGCGATTCGCTATATAGTTTAATTCGTTTAATTGTTTCAAGAGCTGGTTTTTCCAAATAACTAAAACAATTGAATTCGATTGAAGACGAATGTTTTTGTTAGTCGTTTCTACTATTGACTTACTCATCGTCGCTGTGAAGTGCTAATGCATGACCAGTAAAATCAATTGTATCTTGATCGAGACCAAATTTTTTAAATGCATCAATCATACGTGTATTAGGTGGTACATCTTTATATGTCTTAGGATCTTTTTCATCATAATCATTGATCCATACAAGTAAATTACGAAAGCGACGTTTTTCAAAAAGACCCATGAGTGCTAGAATAAAAAACAAAACATTTACTTTTAGTACTGCATGCTCTGTTGGGATTTATTTGTAATCTTACAAGACGAGAGTGCCTCACGTTCATCAGCCGGAACTTTATGAATTTTTTGTCCTTTGTATACATAACTACCTTCAATACACTTGAATTCTAGATAGCGTGTTACACCTGTATGAATTAATAATTTCACCAAAAGACCTTTGATAAAAGCAACAGAAGAACAAATATTTAAAAAAACAGCCTTATTTATGTTTGTTTTTATTCGTTTTACCATTAGCCATAAGAAATTTTGGAATTAAATCAACATTCCAATCACGACCACGTCCTGTATCCGTTGGTGGTGGTGACATATTAAATTTAGAATAAAGCTTAAAAAAGCAAAATAGATAGAATAAGCAATTCATAGAATTCTCTCCTTACGTCTTCCAATGGTGTCATAGATGCTGACTCACCACCGTAATATTTGTTACGATCCATATGTAAAATTTTTTTTCCAGCTACACCAAGTAAGCCTGCTAGAACACATTCCTGTAATAGAAAAATTTTATATTAGTACAACACGATACATTCTTTCGGTAATTATTATTTCGTACCTTTAAACCAGTGCCCAATAGGATAACATCATACTCTTCATCCATGATAATATATTTTTCGGATAACGAAAAAAAAAAATAGATAAGATTGAATTAACTGGTTGTTCTAGAAAAAAAGTGAGACTTATAAAGGTGACACGTAAATCACAAGGCGAGATAGAACAACGTCAGCTCTTCGATGTAATGCAAAGTAATGAAATATTTTTTTTCTTGACTATCAACATATAGCTCCAGTACAGGTATCGAAACTACTGGCGACAAATGCATTATTTTAGCACACTTGGAATTGTTTTTATTTTCGTCCGTTTAGAGCATGAAAGAATTAATTTTCATTGGTGTAGTTGTTCCAGAAATCATGACATCTCGAGGAAAATAAAATAAATCATTGAAAAACGAAATCCTATCAATTTTTCTTAAAGCTATTTCTTGCAAAAATAAAAAGAAGTGGACATAAGAAAGTATTTTCCCGATTGTCGCTAGTGTCAATGGCACGGCTATACTATCAAGAATTCTCGGTCATTGATATCGAGCATCGAATAATCTATTTTCGGCAGTATGAGAGCGTATTTACCATATCGGTGGCTGCTGTCTAAAGAAAATCAATCTGGATAATTTCAATTGTAAAATTTTTAATGAAAAAATGATCCAAAACATATTCATATCGCTTACAACTACATTAATTTATCTATATATGGAAATTTATCAGAGAATTTTCTCAGTCGAAATTAATGCAAACAGGGTTTTCTTTAAAGAAAATGATTTATTAATGAATTGAAACCTGTCTGATCAAGTTAACTGAAGCAATGTATTTTGAAAAGATTATGCAAATATGGATAAATTCAATAAAATACGGTCGGTTTATTCGAAATCATTTTAGGATTGTTTGACTACTTACGATCTAAAATTGATTACTATCAAGTTTGATTATTGGATTGTTTCTTACAAGTTTCTACTGAGCTAGGATCGAAAACAAACTATCGGGAATTGTGAATTAGAATTGTATTCATTTATGCGACAGCACGGTTGTGAGCATCGACTAAAATGCTTACTTTGCGATAATGATTCTTTTGTAATATTGACTGATTTATTAGTTTCAAATAATTAAAACAATTTCGTATAGTCATCTTTTTATGCACTTTGAAAGTATAAAATATAAAATAGCCTTACATTTTCTATTGAATATTTGTCTCATCATCAATCATTGTAGTAGAAATATGAAAATAGTACAATGTTAAAAAGAATTTAGTATAAGTTACTTGTTCGAGAATGCTCATTGACTATGCGAATCGATTGAGTCTACGATTATATATAACTTGATTTCTCGACTATTTACTGCTAGAATTAAGCAAAATCGGACATCTTATCCCTACTTTCCGCGTCTTACCCTCTTATACCGTATTATACATGTAATCGACTGAATTATGTCACGAGATCGAATTCCTCTAAAATTATCTTTGATAGTATGTCAATATTTCAGTTGATCGATGTCAGCTTATCTGATTTTTTAATAGTATTGAAAAACTTGTTACAAGAGAAATTTAACTATCTGGTTTTTAGCCCGAATTAAAATTTGCTTATTGTGCTTTTGTTCTGTGGAGAATTAAATTAGAGACAATATCTAAATTTTAAAAAAATCTATGTAATGATTGAAAACAATAAAGTAAGATGAATAGTACCTTTCATATAAATCTTTTTCATAGCAGCACAAAAATTCTTCTAACGAAATAGCTCGACATCATCTGACTGTATCACAATGTTTGTAGGAGCGCTCAGCCGATAATACTCAAATTATCGTAGTAATACACGTTTCAAAAACGTTTTTCAGTCAACATTGACTATCGTATAACTAAAGTTATTATTCTTGAATTTTCAAAGTGTACGCTACGTGAAAAAGAACTGCATATGAAATTCGAAATCGGTAAACCAAAATTTTTCATTGCTACAAGCTTAATAACCCAAGGAGCATTGTCAACAGAATAAGCAAATTTACAATAAAATTTCTCTTTCTTCTGTTTAAATATAGCTGCTTCCATTTTATTCTACTCTCCGATAACGTACATCGATAAAATCTTCATTCGAAAGTTGAAATAAAGCAAAGACAAGTGTTGGCATGCTTCATGAAGTGCACAGCTTTTTTGACAAAAATTACAAATTTTGTTTTTTTGAATAACAACAATTTCATACAGCGAATAATATAAGCTGAAAAATGAAACATTCAATAAGAGTGATTGGAATTCCATGAGAAAACATTTGCTCTTCTCCCGTGAAAAACTATCAAACATTTGCATTCTTGAAAATATTCGATCAATCCGACGATGCATTTATTGGAATTGAACTTTCACGAGTAAATACTCTATAATTAAATTACTTTTCATTTACCTATACGTTTTTCTATGGTTTAATAGTCGAACATTATTATTACAAATGATTCACTGTAGACGGTGCGGGTGTTTTAAAAAAATCTACATCCGATATTCAGATCTGCGCATAAAAGTAGTCGAGTAAAGAATATTCCTAAGGAATCGAGAATACTTTGACAGTTAAATACTATTTGCTTTACATTTCATAAATTTTTCTTTTAATCGAACATAACAAGTTTCTAGCATTGAGGTCATTCTTGTTTTTTTGTACAAAATTTTTATCTTTTAAATTTTATTTAAATCGTAAAAGTGTAACAAATGAGTCTGAGAACGTATGTGTAAGTAGAATCCATTTTGTAGAAATAAAACTACAAAAATAAAGAAAGTAAACTTAAAAGGCTATTGAAATTTGACGGCGGGTAAAAAAATGACATTATTGATTTTGCTTCTTCTTTTACAAGAAAGAGAAAATACATGAGGTACAATATGGCCCGAATAGAACGACTGATTATACGTCTTTTTCCTTCTTCTTTTCATTTTGCTTTCATTCACCTGCTTTTATTCCTCTTACTCTCTTGACAACTACGAGCTAACACAAATATTCATTCATCATCGTAATTTTAAATCGAACATCGTTTGATGGCTGCATGTTTTTATTCTTCTTCTTCTTTTTTAGGCATACATACTTTTACTTTAAACGTGTAATATCGATCAGGTTATATTACTTTTCGTAAAAATATGCATGTCAAGAGAAATAAAAACAAAATAAGAGAAATAAAACGGTCGCACTGCTTTTCTCTTCTTTTTTATGTTTTAGATGCTCCATGTTCAGGTGGATCGCATGTCCTTTTCATCGACCATTACATTATCGGCGATCGATTATATTTCCAATCATTACATTTATGATAACAACTGGTCTTCTCTATGGACTTGTTGAACATTACACATATGCAACTCATCCTGTAGATCCAGACTTTCATTCTAATGTATGATTTAAATCTTTTTGTGTTCGATTTTTAATACAAATTCTTTCTCTTAGTATTCGTCTTCACATTTTAATTGCCAATTAAGAAATGAAACAGTACGCGCAATTGATTTAGCATCGAGTGATTACTGTAAAAATCTATTACAAGATACTTCATGTAAAATTAATTCTATTACAAATTTCTTTCCAAAATCATTACCACGCTTGTGTCCCATTCAAAGTAATAGAAATAAGAAGAAGAAGAAATCGATTGATTATTATTATTTTATTTTAGAAGGTCATTTCGGCGATGTCGTTGGTTGTCTATCAACGGATGCCAATCCAGCATATCATGGAAATAACTCGGAAATATTTGATATCGATATTATATGTATTGATCATTGTTTAAAACTTAGTCTTTCTTTTGCTGGTAAAGTTTAACTCAAATCATTCGCTGTTAGCAATAAGATGTTAAACTACAATATTCATATATTATATAAAGCCTTGTAATTACAAACGATCGAAATCGATGAGACAAAATATTCTAGTCTTTCTAAACATAAAATTACAACCTAACATTTTTCATTTTGTAATCCTTGATAACCATGAATAGTTCTATAGATCATATTTCTTTTTGGACAGGTATTAGTCATACATAGATAATTACAATTCATATTGAATTGAAATATCAATAGTGACAACTAGGGCGTCTCGAAGTCGTTAGGATTCGTATAGAGAACATCGTGAAATCGATTGAAAGGTTTTTTTTTATTTTTTCTCAAAATTGACTGAGTTTTAAGAGGTCTTCAATGCGAAACGGAGAATTTAAGTTTTTTTTGTGATTTTCTTTCATTTGAAGAAATTCAATAGAGCTTAGAAGGATTAAACATAATAGACGAACTAAGTATTTTTATACTCGATGATTGAATCAAAGCATGATAAAAACAAAAAGTTGTCCTAAAATAAATAGAATAAAATAATCTCACTGTGATATACAGTACATCGCACTTAACTTCGACAGGGGTTCCACTAAAAGCTTTTCTTTTTCTTAATTACTTAAAGTGGCCTAATGCATCTTTAGCTAAGTATTAGTGATTGTAAACTGCGTACTGCTTCGCGAAACTTTAAATAGATTTCTTTTTCTACGCCATCATATCCATTGAATATTGTACTTAAATAAGATTACGGAATGTGCGTCATTGGCGATAGACTTTGATGTTATGTTTTTCTGTTATCAGTATGTTAAATTATTTTATTTAACAGGATATAATGCATTGACTGGCCACTGTTTTTGTTTATCAACATTCAATGATCAACATCGTTTAATAGATTCAAATCACAAATGCGCAGAAGTAGTTGAAAATAATTATAAATTAAAAGTAAATTCAAGTACAATTTATCGAACCGGTTATACAGAATTCGGCAATCATCTTGGCAAACGTCGTCTCGGTCAAAACAATACTCAAATAGCTATTGTCTTTTTTCTAACTGTTGGCGGTCGAAAAAATCTTCGACAAATAAAACGATTATTACGAGCTATTTATTCAAAGCAACATTATTATTTGATACATGTTGATAACGTATGTGTAGCAAAAACGATTCTCTTTCTCTTCATATAAGATACAATTGATTTTGTGTTCGTACAGCGTGAAGATTACTTATATGAAGAATTGCTTCAAGTATCAAAACGAATTTCAAATATTCATTTAACGAACAAACGTTATCCAACAACATGGGGTGCTTCGACATTATTAACTGCACATTTAGAAGCATTTAAACAAATATTTGATGAGTTAAAATGGAATTTTTCTTTTGTACTCAATTTAAGTGAAAGCGATTTTCCACTAAAGTAAATAAAATTATGTCGGAAAATAACAGTAAAGCTTTTATGTCATGTTTTCCATTTAGGCCTATTCAAGTTTTGACTAATTTTCTATCAATGTATACATCATATAATTTTCTTCGTTCGCATGGTCGAGAACCGTATAAGTATGTGACTTTATATTTAAGAAAAAAATAAAATCTGAATATTGCATAATTATTTTCCATCAAAGATTTATTCGATCTCAAGGACTTTTTCATACATTTATCCATTGCGATGATTACATGTTTCGCATCGGGCCGAGGCCGTTAATTCAAAGTATAAATTCATTTAATGAAAAAGCAACCACAATTTTATAGCAAATTCTTTACCATCGTTTAGATATTATCTATGATGGTGGATCTGATTGGTACGTATTGAATCGTGATTTTGTACATTATGTGACCTATGGCAATGATGAACTTGTAAATGGTCTTCGACATATATTCAATTATTCATTGTTACCTTGCGAGGTTTGTGTTTTCATGAAAATCTAAAAAGAAAAATGTACAGATTTTTTTCTGCTTCTAGAGTTTCTTTCATACTGTATTAAGCAATAGTGAACATTGCGATACATATATTCGAAATAACTTACGTCTTGTACATTGGAATCGAGAACGTGGATGTAAATGTCAACATAAAAAAATGGTTGATTGGTGTGGTTGTTCGCCAATTATTTATAGAAACAATGATAAAACATTATTGAATGTAAGATGATTAACACTTTCTTAATCTAACTCTTTACAGTGATGAATAACTTGAAATTTATTGTAAGATATACTTTCAATGAGTTCTCGTCGTCGGTAAACTTCATGCAGACGTTTCGTTGATTCACGCTTGAATATTCCACATTTTTAATTTTGACAGAGTAAGAAATAAAAAGTGCGTATTTGTTGAGTTTCAGAAGCTCTTCATCGGTAATAAAAATTTATGAAAACAAATATCGATTTACAGCAGGCGAAACACTTGAAGTTGTTCGAGCTAAATTTTTTAAATCACTAATTAAAACTGTATCTGAGATGAGTCGAGAGCAACAATCGATCTTATGATCCTGTTGACTCGACGACGACGACGACGAAGACAAAATAATACAATCATGAATACGTAAGATGCTCATGAATAGGTCAAAAATGATCTCATCAAACATATTAGAAACCGACGTTGTCAATATTCAAATTGTAATAGTGATAGTTTTTCTCTGAAGAAGTATGTTCTAATTCATTGAATACTTGATTGCATAAGTAAATTGTTATTAACTAATAGTTCATCGACTTCTTGTAGAAAATTTGATCAATCTATTCGTTGATAAAACTTCATCGAATATTTTTCTAGGAAACAATTGATAAACCATATTTTTTCGCTCGAAAATTTGATCCAACAATTGACGAAGCAATTCTCGATTGGCTTGATACGAAAATCTCAAGACGAAATTTATCCAATGGTAAGATATTTGAAATTCGTATCCTAAAAAAATGCAAATAAGAAAAATATTTTCAGGTGCTTTTTATTTACAAAATATTTATCATTCGAATTATGAAGCCGATAGTTTAAATAATGTTTTAAAATTAATCGATACATTTGCACGTACAATACTTACTGATTATCAGCAACATCGACGTAATTGCTTTCTTGACGATAGTATTTATTTAGAACAAATTCATTCTATATTCGAGTCGAGCCTATTTCAAGGCTATTCATTACAATATAAATTTAATGATGGAGAACAATTTGAATTATTAATGAAATTAAATTCATTGACTACGATACGCTCGGAGCAAGTTAAAAGATTTGAAGTAAGTTTTCTTTTTTTTTTTTTGAGAAAAAAATCTCTTAATTTAAAATCAATTTCTAGGTCGGTTTAGAATTAGACGTAAAAGAAATTGTTTTTCTTGATCGTAGTAAAACATTTATTGAACCAAAATTAGTCAAAGTTCTTATCGAATGGGAATCTATGAATGATAATGATACATGTTTAGTCATCAGTAGTCCTAGTGGTATGCTTATCTAAACTATAATAAAACAGGCTATTTCTACTCTATTTTTTGATATTCAAATAGGTATTGTCCTTCAACGAGTAAACCTTCTTCCATCTGTTGAACCTCTTATTATTGATATATTTTTTCCGGTGGTATCCTCGACAAATATGGTTGGTATATGGGGAATGTCGATAGTTAAAGAAAATTATGAAGCTAGTTTAGCGTCATTGAATTTTCTGGTTTTACTATCTAATGAAGAACCATCATTGAATGATCAATATTTGCGGATAACAAAGAGATTTTGGTCGATATCAAATATGTGTACAACGAAAGTAAATTCTTCTTTGTGTCATGATCTATCAAATCGAACAAAAATAACGGCTATTAACAATTGTTTTGAGCAACGATGGAGTTATTTCTTTTATGACATTAAGTCAGATTGGTGAAATTTTTCTTTACTTCTTCTGTTTTGTTTATAATAATAAAGAGATAAATTATATCACGCATCCTGTCTTATAGTGTAATGATTAATATCAGTTTCTTTTCTGTGCATTTTCTTTTTCTGTTTTCAAAGAACTGAATATGAGACAATGTATGCAACAATTGGCATTGAATGAATAAAGAGGAAGAAAAGTAAAACCAGCATTATTCTTTCTTAATGTATATATTGCATAAGACAAAAGAAAGAGAAGATCAAGAATATGTAAAATAATATGCATCCTTCTAGTGTGACAGCTGAGAAATTTGATTGAATATGGTTTGTATTTATTGACAAGGACAGATTGGATTTATCATTCATTTCATATTAAAGTTATGGATTCATTTAGTCAATTTTTAAATCAATGGTGAGTTCTAAGAAACGAAGCAATCAGTTTTAGATAATAGATATGCAATTGATTCATACAGAAGAAAACAACAGGCATAGTAGTGAATAGGAATTTCTAAATATATTATGTGTAAGCGCTAAGAAAAATTCTATTGAGTTAATGTGATAGTCGATGAGCAGTGGAGTGAATTTTCAAGAATTATTGAACAAAAGAGAAAATATCCGAATCAGTAACTAATAAATTGTCTCTTTTGAGAGCCATTAGTCCATAATCCATTCAGATTTGAGTCCGCATTGAATTGTGGCGCATCTAATCCATATCAAGGTCATTTGTTCGTTTCAAATTCATTACAAACACTCTTAAAGATAAATCTGTGTGTTAAACATGACGAGTAAAATATTTAGTATGAAATCTGAATTTTTATTGCATAAATGCAATCCATGAATACTGACACTTGAATTTAAAAATAATATTTCAATGGTATCAAAGCATTGTCAATTTCGAATGAAATCTCGTTCGTCGCTCACAATGAAGATAATTCAATGCTCGGATAGTTTTTCTCATTTCGAACATGACTTACATACGTAGGAGCACTTACGGAAACTTATATTTCACCGGAAATAGAATATAAGTTTTAAGTTGTAAATTATAGGAAACACTAAAACTGCTTGTACGGTTGAAATGATACTTCTTTTATGAGTTAATCGGATAACAACAATATCTTTTCATTTTTTTAATCATTAGACTAAAAAATAGACAATACTGATGAAATCAATCATCTGAACTGACAGTGTTTTTTTAATGAGAGATCAAGCCAAAACGACCTACACCTTCAATAGACTGAAAATAAAGGATTTCTAGAAGTCTCAATGCCTACTTGTAGGTTCGGAACTAATATCTAAAGTCAATGTCAGATTCAATACTTGAAAATTTTCTAACAATGAATACAACAATCGTCGATCAAAATCCAATACAATTTCGTAAATATTTATTCAATTTATTATTATGTTTTGAAACAATTCTTTTTTTTAAGCACGGTCAACTATAACGCTCCCACCGTTTGTTCCGACATTAATGTCTTATCGATGGTATGTTTTGTTTCTCGTTACATTCCTTGAATGTTTATATTCGAACATTACGTGTAAACTAATATATTTACCGTTCATGTAAAGCTTACGCGAAGCACAAATGACATTATATTCGAGAAAAATTTAGAGATCGAAAAGTAAGATTATAGACCGAAAAAGTAGGATTAAGATTAGATTCGTACGATCAAACAAATTGCCGTTTTAAAGCACGTTCAACAATAACAAAAAAGAACACAAGAGAAGAAGTTATAAACAGTCATTCGATTGCTTATCACACAACTATTTTACATTTTTTGTTCTCGTGTGAATAGACAGTTATTACTAGTGTCAAGGCCAAGATAATCGAGGAAAAAGGTGAGACACACGCGTTAATAATTTTGTATGTCTCGTCTTTGAACATGTTGATTCTGTTTGACTCAACATTATTTATTGTTATTGTCATATTTAAAAAAATCGAATATACCCAATTCACTAGCAAGCAAAACAATCATCCGTTTATTATTATTATTAATATGTGGTTTATTTCACGTTGTATAAGTATTGATTCATTGAATTCATGTTTTCAACAGCAGAAAAATAAAATAAACTATGATTTTTGTTTATGTAGAGAAAAATCAGATGTTTTTTCAACAAGGTGAGAATCATAGGAGATTTTTATTCGATATACTTATTTTATGTTACATATAGTTAATTGAGTATTTTTTTAACTTACGAGGGAACCTCCCCAGGTGATACCCTCCGTTTGGGTTGATATTTTGCCTTTAGGTAGAACTTATAATGTAGATAAGAACCCTAAAAGTGTTCGTCCCCATAGCGTGTTGCTGTTGAGATTTTGCGTTTTTAAGGTATTGGGATAACTCACTGCCGTGGTCCTCCTCAGGGACATCAGAAAAACTCATTTGCAAATCTCGACTTGAAACTTTGTATCGAGAGAGGTCTCAATGAGAGTGGTTTATTGTGAAACTTTCAGCTTTGGTGAATGCTCCTAATCGCAAAATTAGAAGACCAAAACTTGCCTCTGCAGGTGACATTAGGTTATAGCCGTATCTTAGGATAAGAACAAGGAATAGGTCTGAAAGTTTCACAATAAATCACTCTCATTGAGACCACTCTCAATACAAAGTTTCAAGTCGAGATTCGTAAATGAGTTTTTCTGATGTCCCTGAGGAGGACCACGGCAGTGAGTTATCCCAATATCTTAAAAACGCAATATCTCAACAACAACAGGTTACGGGGACGAACCCTTTTAGGGCTCTTATCTACATTATGAGTCCTACCTATAGGAAAAATATCAACCCAAACGGAGGGTATCACCTGAGGAGATTCTCTCGTTTGGTAAAAAACGGTTGCAAAAATCATGGGAAAGTTTCATTTTGCCGCTTGGAAACTAGCGAAATAGAGCAACATCTTAAATTTAATATACGAATATGACCAATTTTTGTTTTCATAATAGTAATTTATGTACTACACCGAACACTTAGGAAATGAGTTGGCTACTTAACATGTTTAATAAACAGATTGAATATACATATATTTACTTTTCCCGACTACTTTATAGTGTCTTTTTGATTCTCTAATATGTTTAGATTTGTTTTATTTGACTATGGAAATTTCTGTAAATAAGAAAGCGAAGTATTAGTGACTCATCATTTTCTTTTTTACTGCAGAAGAATGTCATTTTGTTGAATTGTTCAATAAAGAGAATCAAAAAAAAATATCTTGTTAATTTAGAAAAAGAAAACCAAGAATTCTGTTGTCTTAATATGTCATAAATACAGCTGCCCGCTTCTTTTCGCTCCGCTTAACGGTTATTTCTTGTCGAAAATATTTGATTAATTGCATATTCTAGCAAATACTACTGACGTCAAATACGACATATGAAAATAGTAGATTATGATTAGACTTGCAAAATAGGTTAAGTACTAAGGAAATTATTTATCATAACAGTATTCACTGAAGTTATAAGATATAAATGAATTTTAAGAGTCATATTCACTCAATAGAATCGATGGAAATAGATCAATGTGTTCTTTGTATTGTAAGAAATCAAATCAAATCATAAGACAAAGATCTATAATTCATAATAATATATTAAAAGAAAATTCGAATAAAACTTAAACCTATTCTTTTCAGGAATGATGAAGATGACTGTGAACCCTTGGCTAAAAAGTCGTCGGGTAATAATCTGAATCCTCATCGTCCTTATCAACATGTTCGTCGACGAATACCAAAACGTTACAGTAATATCGTGGGCTCATTTGAAACAAAACGAAAGGATTCAATAGTCCATTCCGTGCCTCAACTAAAATATTCACCAACAAATATTTCCTCTCGGCCTGTCTCAAAATCTAAAAATGAAATAACAAATTGCTTTAATTTGCATAGAAGAAAATCTCATGGAGCAAAAGATTACCACGATAATCATACAACAAAACATGATGATATTCTTGCTCATCGTATGCAAGCAGCCATGAGTAGTGAATTGATGCACTCGCTTGATCGAAATTTTGTTTTTAGCAATTTTAAACAATCGATACCTAATTCACCAATGGTACGTTCATATTCATTGAATATTTGCACATGTTGGAATGAAAAATCTGACGAAAACTCTTGTGATCCTGATAGAAGTGGGCAAGATAAAATTGATTCTACTAAAGAAATTATTTCTATTGAAATACCAACACCCGATTATGATGAAATCAATGAAGATATTATTATAAAAACAATTAAAAATGATATTAACACAAGTGAAGAACCCATCGCCGATTATGATGATTCAAAACCAACGATTAAATTTGAATCCGATTTTAAATCATCCGAACAATCTACTCTTGATATTTTATCATCGTATACTAGGCCGCCAGAATTAACAGTTAAGAGTCAAGAAGACACATTTACACCGCCATTACCTCCACCATTACCTAATCTGTATATACAACACAAAGAGAACACACTTTACTGTCGTACTATTGCCGATAGTCTATCAGCTGATCATAAACTTATTCTTAAAGATGAACACGACGAAGAAGAATATTTAAAAGAATCAGGTAATTAATATGAAAATTTTTTTCTAATAAATTAAAAAGACTGATCCATTAGAATCACCCAAATCCTCTTCTCAAATTCAATTAAAATATCATTATATTAATGCGCCAAAAAATTTATCATATCGTAAAATTGGTCAATCATTATCATGTTCAAATCTGTCCGATGCTTCAATGACACAAATAACGAATAATGAGGCAAACTTAACCATGCTATTTACAAATCCATCTGTAACCGATGAGAAAATTCTCGATCGCATATCATTATCATCACCGGGAACATCAATTGAGATCAATCATGAAAACCGCTCATCATCGTCAAAAATTTATAATGATTATAAACAGCAAGCTTCGACAACAAGTCTAATAACAAGTACCATTCCTAGTCATTCAATTATAATCAAACCAGTGCATACACATTTTGGATTGCGTTCATCGACATCATCAGGACCAACCAATGAAAAATTGTTAGACATGACTTTATCAAGCAAACAAATGAACGTGTGCGTTATTAATCAACTCAATGAACATTTATCAACACGCTTCCGTAGACAACAAAAAGAGCTATGTTCAAACAATAATAACAGGAATAATAATAATACTATTGTTAATAATCATTCCAGCGATGATCTAACACAAGAATATATGTCTGGTAATAATAGCATTCAATCGAATATTTACGATGAGCCAAAAGATCTGCCAGAAATTACTTCAGTCTGTCCGACTCCTCCACCACCACCACCACCGCCACCGCCACCGTAAGTTGAAAAAAATATCTTCATCGATTTGTTGACTACATTTCTATAAAATCAAATTTAATAAAATCTCAATATTGCATAAAAGATTTCCTATTAAAAATATGCAGTTATTCTTGTGCAAGAACCTATGATTGTTGCGTTTGAAAACTATGAGGATTCGTCTTATTAAGACGTATTCAATGAATCCAAGCTCTTGAATTAATAAGTCTATTTGCAATTGTAATGCATACTCACATCTGTTCGTTTTTGATAGAAGTCTGCAAACCAATTATATTCTACTATGTTCTTCATCAAGAATTTCCTTGGATTCACTACAAAATAACAATTATCTATTTCCGATTCGGAACAATAATAGTTTTAATTAACATAGATATTGTTAAAAGAAAACGATTTATTAAGTACAATTACATAATCATTGGCTTCTTTTCTTTTCTTTTCGAACCTTACAACAAAAAGTATGTCCTAGTATTTATTCAATCTCTCTGCAAGCTTCAGACGATCGATGATTGTCTACTAAAGACATAATAATAAATCCATCAAGGCTAACAAAATGTCTGATGTCAGTCAAACATTCCTTTGCTCTTTTTTAACACTAAAGAGAAGTGCTCGTTATCTATCACGTGTTTGAACTTAAAGAAAATCATGTGACTTTCGTTTGAGAATATCGAATCATCAAAAAAATGAGCCTAGCTAATTCATTTTCTATATTTTAACAATGGGTGTTAATCATTTCTCAGTCAATTCCCAGGGTGTATTCATATTGCTCATGCTATTCATTGACATGTATTCGATTACAAATAAATCCTTGATATTAATCATGCTAATTTCTAAATAGTATTATATCGGCCTAAATTTTATTACATCTGATAGAATCACTTGTTTATTTCTATTGTTTTTCTTCATCTTTCTCTCTCTCTCTCTCTCTCTCTCATTTTAAATCAGATTACCTGCTGGTGGTTTTCCTCCAATAATACCGTCTATAAATCGTTCATTTTCGTGTCAACGAGCTTCTACAATGACATTACCACGCGAATCAATTAATTCGAATATACCCTCTAGTACTGTGACACCAACAATACCAAGTAATTTGTCTGATACTCGCATTTTGCGAGAAGTAAGCTAAAAAGATAAAGAAGAAGAAGAGAAAATAACGAAAATTTTTTATTTAGTTACGTGAAAATCCATTATTTACACGTGCAAAAGAACAACTTGAAATTGAACCTGGTTCGAACGGTCGACGATCCGGTCGTCGGCTAATAGGATCAACCACTAAACTAGCTAATACGGAAACAATAGCTAATGATACTGTAGCTTATGTTCGATTAGATAACTATTCGAACATAAATATGAAAAAAGTAACCAATGAAAGTTCAACTTCACAACAACAATCAGAAACAATAATTATAAATTCAGATGAACTAAATTCTATACTTGGAAAACGAGCGAAATCCATGAATGAAATGAACATAGTAAAATCTCGCCCCTGTTCAAAATCTTCACTACAAGCGCAATATCGACAATCTGAACTTGAACTGATTTTTCAAGTAAGAAACTTTCTCTTCTTCTGTATTCATTGATTATTTACTTTGTTTTTACATATATATATATACACAGAAGCGTGCGCAACGAATCGAACAAAAACTAAAATGACGTACCGCCTTAATATGTGCGAGTACAAGCAAAAAACATGATGCAGTCCATCATCAGCGATTTAGTTATTGTTCCTATTATTCAAATGAAATCAACATGACGGAGAAAGAAAAAGCGAGAAGCAAAAAAAGGATCTAACTTCTTAATACTGCAATTATCCGTCATGAAAAAATCTTTTTTTGTTTTCTATGTCATAGAATTAATTTGGTTTTTTTTCGTTTAGCTTTTTTTCTTCTTCTTATGGTCTTGAACGAAATAAAAGAAAAGAAAAACATGTAAATGTATGTGTGTATATATATATTTTATATACCTGTTGTTTTCTTCGTGTTTTTTTTTCACAGATTATCATAGTTAATTTACATACAAAGGGTATAGAATATAGTCTGTATTATATATACGTATAAGAAACAAATAGCACTCGGGCATTGCGAAATTTCTCTACAATACATTAAATGAAAAAAAAAAGAACAAAAAAAGGAGAAAAATTATTATTTTTTTATCAGACACATGTCACCCGAGACACGGCAACATCGTGATAAGTACAATAATCAACAAGTATATTCGGCGGTGCTGATGTAACAATTTTTGATGATGTCGAAGATGATGAACGTTTATGATTATTATGGGCCTCTTGTTGAGGTTGCATAGGATTTGATCGACAACAATTTGGTAAAAACCAAATACGTGAATGTTTTCGTTTTGGATTCGGTTGAATAGTTTTTGACTGTTTATTCGGTAGGTGTGGCTGTTGTGTTTTATTCTGTGAATTTGATGTTACTTTAATCGGTGATAATGACGGGCCCATTTTATGCTTATTTAGATTCGAGTGATTAACATTATGATTAAGATCTGAGCCTGATTCAATAGTTTCTTTTGAAATATAGGCTTCAGGTGCACGACGATAACGTAGTAAATGCAAATTATGATAAGACATTAATAAATTTCGAATTCGTATTGGAAAACATCGGCATAAGTATTTAATAAATGCTCGACGAAATTCACGTGATGAATAAGCATATATAATCGGATTGACACTAAAAAAAAAGAGCAAGAACAAGAAGAATAAGTAGAATCAGTAGTTGTAGAAGAAAAAGAAAAAGAAGAAGAAGAAGAAGCAAAGAAAGAAAAAATGTTTGATAGTTCCTGATTATTTCTTTTCTCAATTTCTTTTTTAATGATACCTTGAGTTGACATAACCAAGCCATGTAAACATTTGAAAAACAAGTTCATTTCCAGTTAGAAATTTTACTATCGAACTTGAATATTCATTAGGTTTTATGAATAAGTTTACCACGGCTGTTAATGGATTATAGACAAAAAATGGTAACCAACATATAACAAATATTCCCATGACATAAGCTAATGTGATTGTTGCTTTTTGTTCTTTGGAAAATTTTGTTAAACGTTTACCAAGTGATGTACCGCCACCACCGGCTGCAGTCGGTGCTGAGTTTGTTTTCGGTGAACGTAATGTTTCGTATGTTGATGTTGTTTCTTGTGATTGATCTTTTTTTGAATTTATATTATTTATTTTTAATTGATGATTATCATTAGAAGTTGCCGATGTCGTCGGTGCTAATAATGTCGGCATTGAAAATCTTGATAATGATGCATTTTGATGATCATTTAATGATGATCCACTTGTAGATTTTTTCATTTGATTAGAAGATAATTTCGGTGGTAAAGTTAAGTGTTCTTCTAAATTCGATGGTCGCGTTACTTCTGCATGAACTATTGTAGATAGTGAATCACGTGTTGATGATGGTATACCATGATATTTGCCACGATGTATACGTAAACAAATATCGGCGGGTGGTTCGAGTGACGTCTCTTGATTATTCAAACCTCTCCTTTTACGTTTTTTTGTTGGTGATGCAACTTTAATGCCGGTTTTAAATGCATGCAATTGTTTAACAGCAGCACGATAGATTCTGATATAGACAAAAATCATGACGAACAGGGGAATATAAAATGAGATTAATGATGAAAATACAATATAATAAATATCATCAGGAAAACGACAATGATGTACTCTATATTGACTAACATCAAGACGCCAATACGCAATAGCAGGAAATGAGATTAGACCTTTAATAACAAAATACATAAATAATTAATAGGAACAAATAATAATTTCAGTTTTCATCGTGTTTATTCCGATCAATATTATTAGCTTTTTTTTAATTACCTGAACATAACCAAACAGCAACAAGTAAATAAGGCCAACGTTTAACAAAAAATGTTTGATGATAAGATATTGGATTTGTTATTGCTGAATAACGATCTAGTGCAATAACACATAAATCAAGTATCGATGCTGTACTTGCACAAATATCAATTGAATGCCAAAGATCACAAGATGTCTTGCCAAATGGCCAATAGTCACCAAATACAACTTGTAAAATAGCAAATGGCATAACAATCAAACCGACAAATAAATCGGCGCATGCTAATGATGCCATGTAATAATATGTAGCTAAACATAAGAACAAAAACAAACAATATTCGATTGATTAAATATTAATACTAAATGAATAGGATTTGATTTCAATTTGTTATTAATAATTTATGCAGTTTCTACACATTTACTTTATATTAATAATATATTGAAATAGGAACAAATAAGCAAAGACGAAGCAAGAGCACAACGACTTATTGTTACATATCAACAACAAAAAAAGAACGGAGAAGTTCTGCTAATGGATGTCCCATGAGATCTTATTGTAAAAAATAAATAGGAACATTAAGAGGAATAATCAATATTTTAGATTGAAGTCAACTGAATCCTTGATTTATTCGTTGATTTAATTATAAAGGTAAAACTTAACAGACTTTTCTTTGCCTATTAACTAAAGTATGTTAAATTATAATCTCTTATATTTTCTAATAAAAGATCCTTGAATATTTAAGTATGCATTTCCATGTATGTATATATGACATGATATAGGTAATTAAGACGTTTAAAAAAGAAGAAGTTTTATATCAATTTGATGGAATTAATTACCTGACTTTAGGTAACGTTCTTGAACAATGGCATAAATAACAAGACCATTACCAAATACGGTAATAAAACAGAAAAACGTTAAAAAAATACCCAATCCTGAATGATGTAATTGAATATTTTGTTTAACTTCTAATAATGATATATTATTATTGCTAATAGTGTGATTCAAATGATTCGCATATGATTGAGTGATTGTTTGGATTGTAGTACGAGTTAATCTAAGAAAAAGCTCTTGTGTTGTCAAATTGTTGGCAATTGACATTGGATGTTTGGCTCAAATTGAATTGATAATAGTAAGAATAAAAATAACAACGAGAAAATATGTAAAAGATCATTAAACATTCGACGGCATTCGTCATAGCGTTCGTCAAATTAATCGTTCTTGTAGTTTGATCATTTTGAAAAGAAACAGATCTGAAAGAAATTTAATAATAAAATTGTAAATTAATCGATTTTGTTTTATAATCAATATATATATATATATATATATATATATATATATATATGTATATATGCATATATCAAATTTAGAGGGCTAATAACTAGACAACTTCGAAAGAAAAAGAAACTGGAAAAGGTTAACACTGTTGATTTAGAGATAGATCTTCATCGATAATAACAACAACAAACTGTAAAGCAAAAATCGAATAGCATGCTATCTTTGATCACAGTATGAGTTGAGCCATCAATACAATCATGAGGAAAACACATGCAAGAAATTGCCTCAAGTGAATTAGTGCTGTAGAGTGTCAATCATTAGTTTCTTTTTCGCTTTTTATTTACATTCAATGAGAAAAAAAACAATATAATTCACTAGAAATCGAACAATAAAATCAAACTTAACTCGTACCTTGATTTCTGTTTTCATCATTATTATAATTATTAGCTCGTTCAATCGATAACAGGTGTATGCCATACTGATTCATTTTTTTTGCTAAATAGATAAGTATATTAGTTTGTATTCTGACGTAGACCGTAATTGAGTCCGCATGTTCTTCTCAGAACGACTTATTTTCTATTCTCTAACCGAGCGCATAACGAAGATGGAGAGAAAATAATAGTTATACGAGAACCAGAGAGAGAGAGAGAGAGAGAGAGAGAATTTGTGTGAAAAAGACACAGAAAATATGCGGTGTGATGTATGTCGATCGAGCTTTGCCCGAAGAGAATAAAGAAAAACCAAAGAAGCGTTTCAATATTGCAGCAATCTTGGAAACAACAACAAAAAGAAGAAATAAGGAAAAGATGACTGAACATGGCCAACTTCATTTTTTAGAAATAAGCAGTAGTTAATCAAGTGGCGTCTGCTAATTGCCACTTCTTGTCTTCTTAGTCCTCTTGTTTTTGTTTTTATGCATGCTCTTTGTCTGTAGACATTCTTATTTTTTGCTAACTATGCGGACTTAAAAACATTTCGTCATCATTTATAAATGTATAGATATAGATCCCAAATTATATTATGTCCTATAGCGGATTGCGTCTACGGATGGGGATGATGTTTGGCGAACTTGTCAAATCGGCAGTTTTATAACAGAAGAGGAACTTAATTTAATTGTTTCACTCTGTCACGTTCAATGATATAATCACAAAACAACTCTATGAATATATTGCTTTTGGTCTCTCTTGTCATTTTGTTTTACCACTTCTGATATAATATGAAATTTTATGATAAATAGAAATTTAACTTTTTTGATAAAAGATTAAAAACTAATAAATACCTGATCAAATACGGGCGCTTTTTCAACTTGTCCAAGTTCAAGTAATGTTGTTTTCGGCTCTATTTCTTATCGTCACTCTATATAAATGGATCGTATTTCCGTTTAAGCAAGATTAAATGTAAATATCTCGGAAATGACTAACGTCTTAAATATTGTGTATATATGTATGTGGCGGAAAAAAGACTGAGTCAATAATCGTAATTATACAATTACTTCGATTCCTTCCATCGTTTCTGGCCTTTCTGATTGATCACAATATACGAGCGACAATCGAGACCAGTTATGGTCTATCAACATTTGCTGGCAACTCTTTTTTTTCTTCTGTGTCTCTCTCATGTTGCACATGTGGCATCGATAGCATAGAGAGTCAAGGTCGACCGCGTGACTTGTCGATTGGAATAAATGCAAACAAGATCTCGTCGGGGTTTTCATTCCTGCAATCAAGTTGTGCGCGTGAATATTTTCTTTGCGTGTATATCTGTACCCTCTAGTCATAACACGATCGATTGCATATAACGACGAATGATTATCCAAGTGATGATGATGATTGTCTTCTGCTGCGGCTGCTGTTTCTCCTCCTCCTGATGATGATGATGTGTCCTCTACTTCATATTCTCTTAATAATTTGTGTTGATCGGCCATTCTTCTTTGAGAAAAAAAGTTTTCTTTCACATCAAACAAAAAGAAGAAAACAAACCCTATAGACGACTATTCATATCGAGTTTTACGTAGTATTAATCCATTGTACGAATAGTTTCATTAGCGATACAAACAAAAACTTTTTTTAAGAGTCTTTGAAACTTCTACATGCATTAATAAAAGAAGAAGATGCTACTTAGAAGAAGGCGACGAAGAAAAAAGAAAACACACTACTGTTAATTGTCTTGTAAGATTTCTTTTTCTTCCTCATCACTTTTTTTTTCTTTCTTCTCTGTAACTACATAAAAGTTTATGACACGGAAGTTCATTTATAAATCGATAATGTTTTTTCCTTTTTTAAATTTACTCTTGCATGTGTATCGTGGATTGTTTGTTATTTTTGTGTTCTTCATCTACGAGATTGTATATTATCGTAGAAATTTTCAAGCGATAAAATTCAATGAAAATCCTATTAAAAAGCAACAACTAACTTGAACATAATGTGTAAGCCGACTATTTAAATACAAGAGAGAGAGAGAGAGAGAGAGAGAGGGAGAGGGAGAGCAAGAGTGAAAAACAAATGAGAAAAATAATTATAAAATAAAAAAAAGTGTAACAAGTTTCTTTCGTTCCGGTTTAGACGACTAGCTTACAGGAAAAGGAATCGCTCTTCTCTGCTCAATACTTCGCATAAAATTATGTGTCAGTGCTCCGATAAGCAGAGAACATTACTAAAATATCTAAATTTCATCAAAAACAAAAGAAATATAATACATGTAGACATACAGTCTTATTACATATATAAAGAGAGAGAGAGAGAGAGAGAGAGAGAGAACGTCTACTAGACGAAACATATTAATTGATTTTCTTGATTCGTTGCAACAAGTATAAGTTGGATATAAAAATAGGGTCAATAAATGAATGAGACACGCTTATCTTTGGTTCTTTCTACTTGTTTTTCTATTTTTCTTCTACACTCACTCGATAAATAAACAAATCAAAATAAATGAATGGAAGCACGCACTTCCGCACGTATAGATCAGAAAAGGTTTTGCTATGTAATGATTGTTCAGAAACGATTAAATACTTGGCATAAAATAGGAACTATTAGATCTACGTGTGTATTCACAATAAGAATAGATCTATACTATATAAATAGAGAGATCGGCAAGTGTCAATTGTGTCTTATGATTCAACTGCAAATGTTGCTTGCATTGAGAACATTAGGTTTATTTAGAAACGCATTATAAGAACCTGAAGGGTTCAAGTCCGTTTTGATTGAAGAGAAAAGTGAAGCAATAGAAACATCTGATATCTTCTCATAAAATTATCTCATGGTGCCGAATTTCTGACTTTCACATCCGGTTCACATCGATTACTAAATCCTGACTAAGTGTGTATGTATATGGGCAGGAACGGAACACGCATTAGAAAGTGACTACCCTTCCTACATTCACAACAACCTATAGTACCCATTCAAGAGTATATCTCATATTTTCCTTTTCTTCTCATGTAATCTATGTTGTTTTGAATAGGAATCAAGTTAAATGTAAGGAATCTTTATTGACCTATTTGATTGAATTAGATTTATTAAGCGTGAAAATTCTATCCGCAGGTTATTATGCATGCATGTTGCTATAATATAATGATTCTATTTATTCGAATAAATAAATAAATAATAAACTACTGTGACTAAGCTAATGCACTTTATCTAATATGTCGCCTAATCTCTCTTTTATTATTAGATATATATATATATATATATATATATATGAGCTAATTGCAAGTTTATTGTACCGTTGTATTCTTGAACGTAAAATTTCAATATCTCGAGTTCTACTCAACCAATCCTTCTGATTTTTTTACCATATGTTCTACTAACAACTCCTCACTACCACACAAAAAAATCACGAGATTATATTGAACGAGTTCTGAGATATTGGCTGCACAAGGCCCAAAAGTTCGATATCTGCTACCATCTACTGGGCGAAAAGTAGTATGACCAATTCGTTACTTGTCAATTGAATTTTGACAGTTGGTGATATTTACAGTATACAGTCTACACTTCTCGGCTATAAAACTCATTCGTCCTTTCGACGTGTTTTTTATTATACTTTTCTCGAAATACCATGCGTACAAACAACTCTCAATTTTCTATCACGGGAGATTCAAATTCATTTTGGGACCCAGTGACTCGTCTAAAATTGATCGGGCTGGTGTTAAATAAAAGGCAGTTGGTACTATATAAAACCACTAAACACGATGAGAACATTGTCCTATTTGTTGTTGACAAAAGAAATAAAATGAAATTTAAAAATTAAGTTGCCACACAAAATGTCACGGGAGATTTTTCGATTTGTTCGGAACATAACTCTCTTATACTAAGTCAGATTGCGACGAAACTTTGACCGTTTTATCCACTCATTATGCTCAACTATTGGTTAAAATATCAAAGCCAGAAGCTTTGTCTATCTCGAGAAAGAGCAAAAATATCGTTAATATGTCACGCGAGACTTTTTTTTCAGAAAACTGTCACGTGAGACTATTATTTGAATAGTAGTACGGCCTATTTCATCCCTCAATATTTTTCAATAAAAAACGATATTTTTAGAATCAGCATTGAATTCTGAACAAAACTAGCTAGTCAATTTTTTGGATAGGTCAAAAAACATAGTTTCAAAAAATATTTTTCTACCGTGGTACCCCTCAGTAGCCAAAAATTTGTTTTTTAAATTTCAGACCAAACTTAGATGATTCGTAGGTTATCGACATTGCTGATCACGAATATGATATTCATTTTGATTCAAAATGCTCATTAGAAACACGAGCAATGCTGCCTTATAACATCACAAGACAATATGGATCCCGGTTCCGTAAGCATTTTGAATCAAAATGAATATCATATTCGTGATCAGCAATGTCGATAACCTACGAATCATCTAAGTTTGATCTGAAATTTTAAAAAAGTTTTGGCTACTGAGGGGCACCAGAGCAAAAAACGTTTTTTTTGAAAAATATTTTTTTGCCCTATGCAAAAAATTAACTGGCCAGTTTAGTTAAGAATTCAATGCTGATTCTCACCTTGTCGTTTTGTTTTTGAAAAATATTCGGGAATGAAAAATGACCCTACTGCCACTAATAATTTGAGGGCTTTTTATATATTTTTTCAAAAACTCTTACAGCACGGCCAGTTTAACAGTGGTAGTCGGGAAAATTTACCCATATTCCCCTCTCACATAGTACACTAAGATGCTCGACTTATAACCCCTAAAATCGAAAAAACTTTTTCTTCGATTTTTTTCTCAAACGGTACAATAATTTTGGAATTAGCTCATATATATATATTTATATTCTAATGAAAGTAAAAACAGAAAAAAAGGAAGTCTGTGTCTGATGAAAGAATTGTCTCTATTGCCGATGACATATTGATGACAAGTTACACGGAAATAGATTGGTTCTACTTGATACATTACATGTCTTGACAAAACAGTGATTCTTTTGCTTGATTAACTTAGTAACCGAAAAAAAGTCACGCTCAAAGAAAATACTTCTAGAAGTTTTCTTGTGTTCTTTTTTTCCTTGGTTAGCGCCTTTCTCTTTTTCTTGATACTATCACAAGCCTTTTTGGACATTCTAATGTCAAGAAATAATAAAATAAAAAGTACATCGGGGTATGTTACAGAAAAGAGAGAGAGAGAGAGAGAGAGAGAGGGCTGGGGGAGGGGTAAAAAACGAATAAGACTAACGTGACATNATTATTCTCAAACTATAAATTGCCATAACTAACTAGATGGTATTCGAGTTTCACTCCACTACGAGATGCGGTGCAAAGTAAATACGCATTACGCGAAGTCAGTAAAAGCGGAAAAAAGATATATCAAGTTCGATCTTAAAACTCTTACCTAAACTTTCGACGAATCTTCTATAACTCTCCAATTTCGAGATCATCACGCAACAAAAATCACTTTTTAGATGCGTACACGTCAAGTAAGGAAAAAGTAAAACTACATGGTATTCAAGTTTCACTCGGATACGAAATGCGGTGCGAAGCTCGAATTAGATACTCACGAAAAATCTTCAATT